>JAJEJO010000588.1:314297-453611 GCA_020662805.1 Glaucomys volans | reverse complement strand
ATTATTATTATTATTATTATTATTATTATTATTATTATTAATTTTGGTGCTGAAGATTGAATCCAGGCAATTGTGCATTCTTGGCAAGGGCTCTCTCATTGAACTATATCTTCAGCAACCCAACCTATCATTTTTACTCTGGGATGGAGAAAATATTATGTATGTTCACTCCTACTTTGTTCTAACATATCCTGATCCTTCAGCAATGAAATTATGAGCAATTTAGAAATTTAAGTGACCTTTGCTTTGCAATTTTATTCCTGGTGATAATAAATGAAAACTTATGAGTCACTTTGTAGTAAGAACTGAGATGTACTCTGGTCTGTTTCCTCTGTATTGCATTTTAGAGAGCATATTGAAAAACAAGACATGATATATGAATTTTGTTCTTCCTTGTTGTGAAGACTCAGTTGAATCCTATTCTCCTAAAGCCCAATTAGCAATTTCTATCTCAGTGGAGAGGTTGGGGATAGATATAACTGACATTTCATTGATTGTGAAGGACCAGGGTTTCCTCAGAATATAGCTTATATGTGTTATGATCATCCAAGAAGTAGTTAACTCCTCCAAAATTTGGTCTTTATAGGAAACTTCTGCAGGGTGGGTTCATTGCTTCTACTCCACCTTTACATATAATTGTGCTATTAAGAGATCACTCACAAAGTCCTGATTTTCATTGTCATTCTTACTTCCAAAAGGACAAATTAACCTGAATTAATTTATATAAATGCTTGTAAGAATCATTCTTCCTTGTAATTATCTAATGTCAAGATTTGTATTGAGTAAAAAAATTCTATTTCAGAAATCTAAGATGGTAATTTGAATTGCTAAATATTAATGGCACGTTGTTAAACAATATGATTGATAGAAACTATCAACATAGTATTTCACAGTTTCATTTGAAAAAAAGTTTTAAGAATTTCTTTTTATTCCAGAACAGTCGTTCTGATGAGAGTCTGGATAAAGAAAATTTGTAAGATAAATGTCTTTACTACAGAGTAAGTGTAGTTAAATCAACTTTAGTATCAAATACTGTATTGATTAAAACTAAATATAAAGAAAAAATGTATATTTACCATTACAACAAACAAGGGCTGGATATAAAGTCTATATATTGTTTTTTAAATATATTAGCAATACATAAATGGAAAATTTTAAGAAACCAGCACCATTCACAATATTGTTAAGATGTAATTAAATAGCTATAAATAAGCCTATAAAAGTTGTGAAGTTTTCTAGACTCATAACTAAAAAATATTACTGGGAAAATGTAAGGAAGTCATAAATATATGCAAAAGTACACCATACTCATAGATTGGGATATTCAATATTGCTAAAATGTTAATTTTCCTCTAAGCTACTTATAGATTTAATGCAATGCCAATTAAAATCCCAGTCTTTACATTTATTTTGGTGGAAATTGAAAAACTAACACTAAAAATTATATAGTAACATAAAATACCTAGAATAGCAATGGAAATCATTAAGAACAATGTTGGAGAGCTTGGACCAGTAAGTGTGGCTCAAGTGCTTACACCAATAAGTGTAGCTCAAGACAGTGTGGTATTGGAGAGAGAGTGTTTAGGATGTGCTTCCTGAAATATAGCACCGTGGCATTTGTGAAGACAGCACCAGCAGAAAGACCACTCTCACCTCCCCTCCCCTTTTCACCTGAGGCAGGTTGAAAGACCCTCTTGTGAGAAGTGCCTTCACTATGCTTAAAGGCAGGAGCACCCTTATTTCTGATACAAAGAAGAATCAGATTTTACCATCCAATTTATTACCATTCTGGTTCACACTTCCTTTGTTCAATCTTATGTCCCCATAATTATCCTAAAACTACAAAAGTTTACCTGTCTTTGGGATCTTCATTTCTTCATGAAGAATCCCATTTTATGTAATACTTTCATCCAATAAATTTATATGCTTTTCTCTTGATATTTTGTCTTTTGTTATAGGGACTTCAATCATAAACATAAGTAATAGGAAAGATAGATCTTTCTTTACCCTTATGGGAGCAAAGAAACATCATAATAATGGATATCCATGGAACAGATTATCCAAAAGTATGACCACACAGATATGGTTATTTTCAAAAACAGGTGCCACTGATGTCTGCATGGAATAATAAGTGACCCTGAATCAATCAGATATTTTAACGGAAGAAAACATACCTTAATTTCTATTTTATACCACACACAATTTTTTTTGATGTATCAAATCCTAAGTTTTAAAGGCAAAATAATAATGCTTCTAGATGAAAATATATCTAAAGACAAACTTCATGGTCATTGGGTAATTTTTTAAAAAGAGGCATTAGCCATAAAATATTAATAAATTGACCTGTATTGTCAAAAATATTAAGAGGAAGAAAACCTAGATTATGAGAAAGTATTTGTCATAAACACAACCAAAAAAGTATTATTTTTAGAATTTGTAAATCACTAAAAAAATCAATAAAAGTGAATAATCTGATTAAACATCTACCTATATGCAGCATGTGTATAAAAAGTCATTTCACATTGCTAGTTATCAAGAAATATAAATAAAAATGTGATATGACCATACACTCAGCGCAATGGCTGTCGTGATGCTGGTGGACTTGCAGAGCAATTGGAAGTCATAAATGACTGGTAGGAGTATGAATTAACAAAGGTATTTTGGAAAATCAGCAGTTTCTTATAAGACTATACCACATGCCTTAGCAATTCCACTCTCCCCCGCAATTCCATATATACACATTTCTGTTTCTCTGTTTCTTTCTATCATCTCTATGGAAGAGATGATTACAACAAAAGATTTTTCATTGCAACTCTACTCAACCCAAATACCCCTCAACACTAGAGTGGATAAGTATATTGTGGTGCATTTATATATTGTAATATCTCAAAGCAATTTAACGAACAAATTACTGCTACATGAAATACATGATATATGCTACGAAAGAGTATGTTTCTATTTATTTGAAGTTTAAGAAAGGAAAACTATTCTTTGATACACAAAAAGAATAGTTCTAACCTCTTAGAATATATTACCTGAAAAAAAGTCAAGGGAAAGCTTTCTGGGGTCCTGAATTTGTTCTATATTCTTGATGATGGTTTAGGATAGGCATGCATATATGCAAAAATTCATCAGACTCAATGAAGATATTTGCAGTTTACCTTATGTGTTCAATAACTCAATTTCAAAATCATATAAATGCATGGATATCAAACTAATATGGTACCACTACAGATGCTCCAGAATAACCAAATTGAAGACAGAAATACTAGTGATAAATAGTTGCAACTGTCATACATTGAAGGTAGAAATATAAGTTGAAACAACCAATTTGGGAAACCATCTGATAATACTGGCAATCAGCACATCTTATGACCAGCAATATATTTCAAGATTAAGAGTATAAAACTAAACTGTGGTATATCCATACAATAAAATATTATAGATCAATAATAATAAATGAACTACATGAATACATATTATAAAGAATGTTAAGCAAAAAGTCACAGTTATGACTACCCACTCTATGCCTAAATTTGTAGAAAATTCAAAAAGATAAAACTAGTCCCTGAGATTAAAAAGAAGCATGATGCTTATTATAGGAAATGGGCATCAGTGGCTGGTCAAGGACTTTGGGGAGATGTTTGGTGTGCTCGGAATATTCTGGTTCTTGATCTGAATAATAGTTCCATGAATATATTCACTTTGTAAAAATTCACCAAGCAGTAAATAAATGATCTGTATACTTTTCTTTATGTATTTATTCTTTAATAAAGACGTTTACTTTAAAAAAGCAAGGTTTCCTGAGATATCACATTCTATTTAAATTCCATTACAGATTTTAACTTGATTAATGCAACAGATGTGCTCTGTAATTAATTAAATCATAGTTGTAATCAAAGTCATTTGCTTATTGATTTATGTGATCATTCTGAAGGCATTTTATCTTCATTTGCCATTAACCTTCAATTGGTGACACACCTCAGACACTTCAGTTTGGGTGAAGTGTCTCCCCATTTCTGTGTCACGAGATTCCTAATTAGTATATAGCAGATCAGCAGTAATATTTTAGGAAAGAATCTTTAAAAATGTTTAATATAGGAGACTTCTGAACCTGGGAGGCCAGCGTAGGGCACCCGCATGAGTCTTCCGCGTGCTGGATAGGCCAGCACAGATGTCTAGGACCTGCCCACCCCAGCAGAGCCCCATGAGACTTTGAGGTCTGGGAGGTGGACCTAGAGACAGACATCAGGCTTAGACCAGCGCAGACACAGAAGACTTCCACGCCTGGGAGGCCAGGTTAGAGCACCTGTGTGAGGTAAGGAAAACCAGCAGGGACACCATAAATCTACAGGGGGGAAATTGCAATACTTCAGATTCTCACTGAGAGAGGGGAAGATACATGAACAATATGAGAAAACAAGGGAAGAAAGTGTCCCAAAGAAACCAAGATGCTACATCAACAGAATCTAATGACAGCAGGGCAGAAGAAATGTCAGAAAGAGAGTTCAGAATGCACATAATTAAAATGATCAGAGAAGCAAATGATGAGATCAGAGAGCAAATACAGGCAATGAATGATCACACCAATCAACAGTTAAAAGAACAAATGCAGGAAGCAAAAGATCATTTCAACAGAGATAGATATTCTGAAACAAACAAACAAACAAACAGAAATCCTTGCAATGAAAAAAACAATAAACCAAATTAAAACTCAATAGCACACCCAACAGGCTAGATCATCTGGAATACAGAATCTCAGACATTGAAGACAAAATATTTAATCTTGAAAACAAAGTTGACCAAACAGAGAAGATGGTAAGAATTCATGAACAGAACCTATAAGAATGATGGGATATCATGAAAAGACCAAATTTAAGAATTATTGGGATTGAGGAAGGCACAGAGATACAAACCAAAGGAATGAATTATCTATTCAATCAAATAATATCAGAAAATTTCCCTCATTTGAGGAATGAAATGGAAAATCAAATACAAGAGGCTTACAGGACATCAAACATACAAAACTACAATAGATCAACACCAAGGCACATTATAATGAAAGTACCTAACATACAAAATAAAGACAGAATTTGAAAGGCTGTGAGAGAAAAAAAATCAGATTACATTCAGGAGGAAACCAATACGGTTATCAGCAGATTTCTCAACACAGACCCTAAAAGCAAGAAGGGCCTGGAACAACATATTCCAAGCCCTGAAAGAAAATGGTTGCCAACCAAGAATCTTATACCCAGCAAAACTCACCTTCATATTTGAAGATGAAATAAAATCCTTCCATGATAAATAAAAGCTAAAAGAATTTGCAAATAGAAAGCCAGCACAACAGAACATTTTAAACAAAATATTCCATGAGGAAGAAATGAAAAATAGCAATGCAAACAAGCATAGGGAGGAACTACCCTAAAGGAATAGCCAAATAAATGAGAAATCAAGTCAAGTTAAAAACCAAAAATAAGCCAAAGTGACCAGGAATACAAATCATATCTCAATAATAACCCTGAATGTTAATGGCCTAAATTCATCAATCAAAAGACATAGACCGGCAAATTGGATTAAAAAGAAAGACCCAACAATATGCTGCCTTCAAGAGACACATCTCATAGAAAAAGATACCCACAGGCTAATGGTGAAAGGATGGGAAAAAATATACCACGCACATGGACCCAGTAAAAAAGCAGGAGTTTCCATCCTCATATCAGATCAAGCAGACCTCAAGCCAAAATTAGAAGGGATAAAGAAAGACATTTCATACTGCTTAAGGGAAACATAAATCAGCAAGACATAACCATCATAAATATTTATACCTCAAACAATGGCACATCCATGTACATCAAACCGGTCCTTCTCAATTCCAGAAACCAAATAGACTACAACACAGTATTACTAGGTGACTTTCATACACCTCTTTCACCATTGGACAGATCTTCCAAACAAAAATTGAATAAAGAAACCATAGAACTCAATAACACAATTGTTACTTTAGACTTAACAGATATATATATATATATATATATATATATATATATATATATAATATTCCATCCATCAGTAAGCAAATACACTTTCTTCTCAGCAGCTCATGGATCCATCTCTAAAATAGACCATATGTTATGCCACATAGCTACTCTTAGCAAATGCAAAAAGACTGAGATACTAACTTGTATTCTATCAGATCATAATGGAATGAAATTAGAAATCAATGATAAAATAAAAAACAGAAACTACTCCAAAACCTGGAAATTAAGTAGTATGCTATTAAATGATGCATGGATAAAATAAGACATCAGGGGAAATAAAAAAATTCTTACAGGTAAACAAGAACAAAGATACAATAATATATCAAAATCTCTGGAACACTATGAAAGCAGTATTAAGAGAAAAATTCATTGCATGGATCACATTCAATAAAAGAATGAAAAGTGAACAAATAAATGACCTTGCATTACAACTCAAAGCCTTAGAAAAAAAAGAACAGATCATCATGAAAAGTAGTAGAAGACAGGAAATAATTAAAATCAGAGCAGAAATCAATGAAATTGAAGAGAAAGAAACAATTCAAAAAATTGACAAAACAAAAAGTTAGTTCTTTGAAAAAATAAACAAAATTGATAAACCCTTAACCACACTAATGAAGAGAAGAAGAGAGAAAACTCAAATTACTAAAATTCATGATAAAAAAGTAATATCACAACAGACACTATTGAAATACAAAACATAATTAGAACCTATTTTGAAAATCTATACTCCAACAAAATAGAAAATCTACAAGACATCAACAGGTTTCTAGAGATATATGAACCACCCAAAAGGAATCTTGAGGACATACACAATTTGAATAGATCAATTTCAAACAATAAAATAGAAGAAGTCATCAAAAACCTACAAACAAAGAAAAGTCCAGGACCAGATGTATTCTCAGCTGAGTTCTACAAGACCTTCAAAGAAGAGCTCATTCCAAAACTCCTCAGAGTATTCCATAAAATAGAGGAGGAGGGAACCCTTCCAAACTCATTCTATGAAGCTAATATCACCCTGATACCAAAACCAGAGAAGGACACATCAAGGAAAGAAAATTTCAGACCAATATCCCTAATAAATATAGATGCAAAAATTCTTAACAAAATTTTAGGGAATTACATACAAAAGCATATTAAAAAGATAGTGCACCATGATTAAGTGGGTCTCATCCTAGGGATGCAAGGTTGGGTCAATATCCAGAAGTCAATAAATGTAATTCACCACATCAATAGACTTAAAGTTAAGAACCACATGATTATTTCAATAGATGCAGAAAAAGCATTTGATAAAATACTGCACCCCTGCATGCTCAAAACACTAGAAAAAATAGGGATAGTGGGAACATTCCTTAATAATGTAAAGGTTATATATGCTAAACCCATGACCAACATCATTATAAATGGAGAAAAGCTGAAAGCATTCCTCCTAAAAACTGGAACAAGGCAGGGATGCCCTCTTTCACCACTTTTATTCAACATTGTCTTTGAAACTCTAGTCAGAGCAATTGGACAGACCAAAGAAATTAAAGGGATATGAATAGGAAAAGAAGAACTCAAGTTGTCACTCTTTGCTGATGACAAGAATCTATATTTAGAGGACCCAAAAACTCCACTAGAAAACTTCTAGAACTAATAAATGAATTCAGCAAAGTGACTGGATATAAAAATCAATGCTAATAATCAAATGCGTTCTTATTCATAAGTGATCCTCTGAAAGAGAAATTAGGAAAACTACCCCATTCACAATAGCCTCAAAAAAAAAAATAAAGTACTTGGGAATCAATCTAACAAAAGAAGTGAAAGACTTCTACAATGGGAACTACAGAGCACTAAAGAAAGAAATTAAAGAAATCTTAGACGATGGAAAGATCTCCCATGTTCTTGGATAGGTTGAATTAATATTGTCAAAATTGCCATTCTACCAAAAGCACTATACAAATTCAATACAATTCCAATTAAAATCCCAATGACGTACCCTATAGAAATAGAGCAAGCAATTATGAAATTCATTTGGAGGCATAAGAGACCCAAAACAGCTAAGGAAATCCTTAGTAGGAAGAGTGAAGCGGGTGGTATCACAATACCAGAACTTCAACTGTACTACAGAGCAATGGTAACAAAAACAGCATGGTATTGGCACCAAAACAGGCATGTAGATCAATGGTACAGAATAGAGGACACAGAGACAAACCCAAATAAATGAAGTTATCTCATACTTGACAAAGTAGTCAAAAACATACAATGAAGAAAAGAGAGCCTCTTCAACAAATGGTGCTGGGAAAACTCGAAATCCATATGCAGCAAATTGAAACTAAACTCCTATCTCTCACCTTGCACAAAACTCAACTCAAAATGAATCAAGGACCTAGGAATTAGACCAGAGACCTGCACCTAATAGAAGAAAAAGTAGGTCCGAATCTGCATCATGTTGGCCTAGGACCAGATTTCCTTAACGTAACTCCCAAAGCACAAGAAATAAAAGCAGTAATCAATTATTGGGATAGATTCAAATGAAAAAGCTTTTTCTCAGCAAAGGAAACAATCAGCAAAGTGAATAGAGAACCTACAGACTGGGAGAAAATCTATGCCACACACACTTCAGTTAGAGCACTGATCTCCAGAATCTATAAAGACCTCAAAAAACTTTACCACAAGAATAAAAATAACCCAATCAATAATTGGGCTAAGGAATTAAGCAGACACTTTACAGAAAAAGATACACAAGCAATCGACAGATATATAAAAAAAATTTCAACATCCCTAGTAATAAGAGATATGCAAATCAAAACAACCCTAAAATTTCATCTCACTCCAATTAGAATATCTATTATTAAGAATACAAGCAACAACAGATGTTGGTGAGGATGTGGGGAAAAGGTACACTCATACATTGCTGGTGGGATTGCAAGTTGGTGCAGCCACTCTGGAAAGTGGTGTGGAGATTCCTTAGAAAATTTGGAATGGACCCATCATTTGACCCAGCTATCCCTCTCCTTGGCCTATACCCAAAGGACTTAAAATCAGCATACTACAGTGATGCAGCCACATCTATGTTCATAGCTACTCAATTCACAATAGCTAGATTGTGGTACCAATCCAGATGCCCTTCAATAGATGAATGGATACAGAAACTGTGGTAGATATACACAATGGAATATTACTCAGTCATAAAGAAGAATAAAATTATGGCATTTGCAGGTAAATGGACACAGTTGGAGAATACCATGCTAAGTGAGATAAGCCAATCCCAGAAAACCAAAGGCTGAATGATCTCTTTGATAAGTGGATGATGATACATAATGCGGGGTGGGAGGGAGACAAGAATGGAGGAAGGATTGATTGCATCGAGGAAAAAGAGGAGTGGGGATGGGGTGGCGGGGGCAGAAAAATAACAATGAGTCAAACATCATTACTCTAAGTACATGTATGATTATGCAGATGATGTGACTCTACTTCATGTACAACCAGAGAAACAACTACACTCCACTCATGTACGATGAATCAAACTAAATTAAAAAAAAAAGTTTAATATAATCAAATTTACCTGTTGGGTACTGTTGGATTGCTATGTATTTAGTAAATTTTTTTTCTAAGTAAAACCTATAGAAGCAGAAAGTGAAATTTTGCTGGTAGGAATATACAACAGGAATTATTTATTTAGCCTTACTATTACAAAAGTTATATGAGGCTCACCAAGATGAGACATGAATGAGGCTTGCTATTCATTCATTCACTCATTCATGCATTCAAATATTACTTACTTATTTAATTGACAAGTATCAGAACTTGGTATAAAATGTTTGAAATATGTGTACATTGTGGAATGATTAAATCAATCTAATTAACATACACATTGCCTAACACACTCCACTTTCTATTATGATTAGCACCCTTAAAATGTACCTCCTTAGTCATTTTTAAAACACATTGTTACAGACAACATTCACTATGTTTTACAATAGATTTCTTGAATTTATTCCTCCTGCCAAACCAAAATTTTCTATCTTTTGATCAATATCTCCTCAATCCCCCTGACACTAGCCTCCAAAAACCACCATTTCATTCTTTGCTTCTGTAAGTTTGACTTTTTTAGATTTTAAGTATGAATGACATCATTCAGTAGTTGTCTGGCTTATTTAACTTAACATAGTGTCTTCCAGGTTCATCCATGTTGTTGGACATGATCGGACTTCCTTGTTTTTAAGGGTTGAATAGTGTTCCATTGTGTATGTGCCCGTGTGTGCGTGTGTGCGTTTGTGTGTGTGTGTGTGTGTGTGTGTGTGTATTTTTTCTTTATCCATTCATCTACTGAAGAACACTTAGGTTTGTTCCACATCTTGGCTATTGTAAATAATGCTGCAATGAACATGAAAGCTAATCTAGCTTCTCAACACACTAGGTCCTTATTCTTTGATCATATATCCAGTAGTGGAATTGCTAGAGCATATGTAAGTTCTATTAGTTTTTGAGGTATCATCATATTATTTTGCATGATGGCTGTACTAATTTATATTCCCACCAAGTGTTTAACATTTCTCTTTTCTTATTGGTGTGCTCACTATATTCTATTCACCAGAATATTGTGAGCACACCTACTCTTGTTATTTTTGTCTTTTTGGCAATAACCATTCCAACAGGTATGAAGGATACCACATTGTGATTTTAGTTTGTATTTCCCTCATGGGTAATTATCATGTAGCATTTTTCTCATATGCTATGGGCATTTGTATGTCTTCTTTTGCAAAATATCTATTCAGGTTCTTTGCTCATTTTTTTAATTGGGATATTTATTTACTTGCTAGTTATGAAGCATTTATAAAGTCCCAAACACTGCCTTGGGTACTTTGGATGTACTATGCAATTAAATTAATAAAGATCCCTGCACAATAGAACTTGTATTCCTGACATGGAAGACAATCAGTAACAATAGAATAAATACGTCAATTATATGCTATGCTAAATAGTAAATGATGTCATGATTAGAGAAAAAGTGAGGTGCAGGGTAATATGGTGGAGTGGGCTGGGCTCATGAGCAGTAGTCAGAATGATTGTCATTGCAGGGCTTATTGATGAGATGAGATTTAAGCTAAGTCTTTCAGAAGGTGAGGGATTTAGCCATGCACATATCCAAGAGTAGAGTCTTCCAGACAGAGAGAGTAGCCAGGGCAAATGCACCACAGCAGAAGCATGGCTGGTGTGCTTTAGGGTATTTATCTGAAGGTGTCAGTTTGGCTGAGGTGTAGAATGCAATGCAAAAAGAAGAGGTGTAGGTTTGAGAGTTATGGGGTTGGAAGTAGAGCCTGGAAGTGTCAAATATCAATGGTTTCAAGTGCAATAGTTGTATAGTTGGATTTGTGCCTTGAAAGGATCCCTTATGGCTTCTGCATTGGGAATAAATCATAAAAGGCCAAGAGGGAGACCTGCTGGAAAACTACTGTAGTAATCCAGTTGGAGTTAATAGTGACAGCAGCAAAGAGAAAGATCAATGGTCATATTTTGAATGTTTTAGAAGTAGAGACACACGATTTCCTAGTGAATTGGTTGCTGTCTGTTAAAAAGAGAATGAAGAATGATTCTACAAGTTTTGATCAGAACAATGGAAGAATGATAAAACGTAGTGACTGAGGCCTAAGACAGGGATGGTTACGGCTATAGCAGCTTTGCAGGAGAAAGTCAGAGGGCTGAATTTTGTACAGGTTGGTTTTGAAATGTCTATGAGACACTTAAATAGAGATGTTGAGGTTATTGTATATATGAATCTGAATTTTGGGAGGGAGGTCTGAATTGGAGACATAAAGTTCAGGATTTCAGTATATTATGGTAATAATTACATCCCTCTAAAAATCACATGTTCAAGTGAAGAAATACTTAGCACTTCAGAATGGAAAATGAAACACTTAAAAAGGTGATTAGATTAACAAGGCCATAGGTGGACCTTAACACAGTATGACCGGTATCCTTAATAAGAGTCATTCTAGAAAACTAATATAAATTGCTTTTAAAGGCACGAGGTTGAATGAGATAACCAAGGAAAGGCACAATCTTGCAGCATGGAAAGTAACTATAGTGACAGGGGGAGGCAGTACATGCAAGAGCCCTTGCAGGGAAGGATATGTTGTGGTGGAAGGTGGTTGAAATTCTGATTGGATTACTTCATATTTTTCTGTGAAAATATGAGCCAAGGTCATTGGCTGAGAAATGGAATGGAGCAGAAGTTGTCAGGAGCTGGAGGAGAAACAAGATGAGAAAAGTTGTAAAGTAATAATGAAATAGAATGATGCAGCATAATTACCTGAAAACATCAAGGGTTCACTTGGACTGTGGGAATTGTTTTAAGAGAGACCAGTGGGTTTGCTTGTGTGCTTCTCTCCTGTAACTGTCAAGTACACAGATCCAGGCGAAGTGGAGCTGAAGAAATGTGTTTTTATAGGGAGTACAATGAAACTAGGAAGGAGTCAAAGAGCTGAGGGTATAGACAAGTGAGTCATTGCAATGATTGAGCACTGAATTTAAGCTGGATATAAAGGAATGTGAGAAACACCAAATGTTAAGGATAGGGTAACATTGGAAAGATCAAAGGAATGGAAGCTGCTATAGGGGTAAGACTTTGGACCACTGTTCAGCAGTTGTTTCAGTAATCATTACTATAAGCAAGAATTAATGGATGCTAAAATTCATGGAGAAATTATAAAAAATAGTACATTTATGGTCAATTCTCCCTATATGATACCTATTAATTATAAGAATAACTTTGCAAACTTTGCAGTGAAGAATTTGCAAATAACCCCATGACCCAATGATCCAAGTTAGTATCAGTAGTAATGGGAAAAAATTTGCATTATATAGCACATAATATAATGCAGTGAGAATGCTACTTCTATGCTACCATTTTGAAAAATGCTTAACCTGATTTTAATAATGAGAAAACACCAACAAACGAAAATTGTATGATATTGGACAAAATATCCTTGACATCAGAATACCAATATTATTCAAAAGAGTTAAGTTCATAAATGTCAAAGAAAGAACAAAATCACATGAAAACTAAATGCATTATGGGATCCCGGATTAAATTCCATACCAGAATAAAACAGTTCAATGTTATGTACAATTGCACAGCTTGTGAAATTTGAATACGATCTAATAGAATTGCATCAGTCTTTATTTCCCAGTTTTGATTATACTTTGTAAGATGTTAACAATTAAGGAAGGTGAATGAAGGATAGAGGGGAAGTATTTTTATTATTTTTGCAACATTTTATAAATTTGAGAATATTTCAAAATAAAGATTGAAAACAAAAAGCTTTATTGGAGGCAGTAGAGGGAGTATGTGGAAAGATGGGCAGAAGTGGTCATTGTAGGATGAATGCAGGAGCAGGGTCCTCATGCAAGTAATGGGTCTTGAGTTTCAGACCCTTTCACTTCTGGGAGCTTATTTCATCTCGGGGGCAGACTTTACTAATATGTTCATAGAGATATGTACTTTTGCAATATTTGCCAAAGTCAGCTATTCTGACTCCATTCAATAAGATCACTGCCTGTCTAACTTTCTCTGCCACATTTGCCCTTTTGTTGGATGGCAAGGGAGTGGCCATAGGCATTTTTGAGTCCCAGCAAGTGAAGCTTGCTGAATATACATTGAATTTGCTTGTTGTGATTGTGATTGTGTGTGTGTGTGTGTGTGCACATGTGAGCATGTGTAGATGATTTTCAGTCACTTGTACACTTAGTGATTTCTGTTTATTGATAAAAAGAACTTGGGAGAGAAAAGATCCACTTCAAGGAAAACAAAACAAAGGAAACTATGCTGAAGCCAGAAGTTGAATGAAATAGAGACTAATTTTGGGCTACCGGATATTTTGCTGATGCTGGATTCTGGGACACAATGAAATACTTCAGGAATTGAAAATGAGAGATAGAAGGAGATAAAGCATGTATAAGGTCCTATGGAAGATTAGGCTGTGGGAAATTGAAGTGTCTTGGGAGTCTCTGTGGTGTTTCACATACACAGGGATAAGTTCACAATTAGGCTATTTCCCGTGGTTTCAAGAAGGACTATTAATCTTTTTAAAAAATATTTCTAGTTGTAGAAGGACATCATACCTTCATTTTATTTATTTATTTTTATGTAGTACTGAGGATCAAACTCAGTGCCTCACATGTGCTAGGCGAGTAAAATACCACTGAGTCACAATCCCAGCCCCTCAAAAAGTACTATCAATGACAGAGACAGATGTAGAATTTAAGAACTCTGACTAGCCAGTAAGCTTCATGGGTTCTAGGTTAATCCTTGAGATTAATGCTTATGCAGTCCATAGGAATATTAAATTATGTTAAATGACTTCTTCGTTTTATCATACTTTGTAGGATTTATTGTTTTGTTTTTACTTTGACGGGCAGTCTTAATGAATGCTTGGAAAAATGAATACTTAGGCTTTTGATAATAAACTAGAAATTGCTTAAGGATAATCAATTTGATTAATATTTTTGAGTTACATTCATGTTAATGAAAGGTAAATACAACAATTCCCTCTGATTTCGCAAATCAATTTCATTTCATAAATATTAAAATATTCCAGGAAATGAATGGTTGAAACCTCCAACTTGTTTTTTCTCTTCCTGTTTAATGCATTCTATGCTCATTAAGAAATGTATCACTCTGTAGATAATGTCTTAAATAAAATTTTGTCACAGTGTTTTATACTGTTTCCAAATGTGAATTGTATAATCCTTATTTGACATTGCCCTATTATTTTAAGCACAGTTTTAATCCTTTATCATTACAAAAAATATGTCTTAAGTCCAAAAGTTCTCATTTAGGAAGAGTTAATAAAATTATAAGTATTTTTGATTTAGTAATTAATTAATGAATTAGCACTGAGAAGGGAAATGAGTCTTTTTAATATTATTTCTGATAGTTTGTTTTCTACATTAGAAATCAACAGTTGTTTGGAAATATATTTTACCAGTTCAAGTATTCTTGGTAAATCTGAAGAAAATTACAATCATTATGATAATTTCTTTCTATATAAAGTGTAGCAGATTTGCAAAAAGTAAAAATATTGACTTCACTATTAAGAAGAAAAAATTCCTTATGGTCTTTAATAAATATTTGTCAAAAAAAAAGAGAAGTTGTATTTTATTCCACCCACTGTAAAGTCTATTAGATGAACATATTTTTAAAGGGAGCATTTGGTTCAGAAGTATATTAGTTTCCTGTTGCTGCTATAACAAATGACCACACTTAGTAGCTTAAAGCAACACAAATATATTTTCTTGCAGTTCTGGAAGTAGAAATCTAAACCAGGTCAGCAGGGCTGCATTCCTCCTAAAACATAGGTGATTCTTTTCCCTGCCTCTCCCAGCTTCCTTAGGCTGCTTGCATTTCTTCTCTGTGGGCTCACTATCAGCCTGATCTCCATTTCTATGGTTACATGGCCTTTTCTGACTCTGATCCTTCTTCCTCCCCTTTTAAGGACTCTGGATACCTTGAACCTGCCCAGGTGATGTATGGTGATCTCTTAAGGTCCTTAACTAAATCACACCTGAAAAATTCCTTTTGTCATGAGAAGTAACAGATTCACAAATTGTAAGGACTATGAAATGGACAGCTTTGTGGAGCTGTTAGGTAGTCTACCACAAATTTCAACCAGCTTTTATTTTCAGTTATTGGATAATATAGTATGCAGTTACCAATAAGATAAATGTTGACTTGTCATTTTTTAGAGTTTTTCTCTCTGAAATTAGGCTTATGATTATTTTCACAGTCACTCCCAACAACTGTAGAATTGTTGTTAACATAATATTATAAAATTCTATTTTGGAGCAAATGATTTACAAAATCTGAATTCTAGAACTCCTTAGTCATTGGGGGTCTTCATATCATAAGAAGTATAATGTTTTAAGTTGACATTGTACTCGAGGAAGGCAGTAGTACTTCAAAGGTGGGTTGAAAAATCTTTCAAGAAGTGTGAAATTTACAGTTTTTACATTAATGCTGCTGTTAGAACTGTAGGCTTATCATACATAAAAATTACTATCTAATCATAAGCACTAGTAGATCATGCTGGGCACCTCACTGAGAAGAGACAGATAGATAAAGTTAAGTTTAGTGCATAACTAAGACATGCTGTGTTGCCAAAAATAGTTATTAGGTATTAGTCTTGCTCAAATATAATATTGCACATATCATGAAAAATAATTCTGCCAAACTTGAACTGGTCATTCAGTTCTGGGCGTTATATTTTATAAAGGATGTTTATAAAGTTGAGGAGCATTTGGGGAAGAAGATGGCAGAAAAATGAAGTGATCAAGTCATGTAAATGACCAAAAATGTTTTCGTGTGTAGAAAATAGTGAGTTTGTGAGCAAGATATGACATTTGAATTTAAAGAATGTTACTGGGGGAGACAGAGGCATGGGTCAAAGTCAGGGGAGGTAGTTTTTTTTGGGGAAGTTTAAAAATTCCCCAAATTAAAGCTCAGAATGTGTTTAGTTTAACATGATTTTGAATTGAAGTAATTCTTAAAGTTATCTATTTTCAGGTTCCAGAAATTTGACCTGAAAGTTCAAAATAATTCTTATTTTAAGTAACTCTGAAATAAACAGGTAGCACTGTATTTGAGAAAAAAAATTCAAAACATCAAGAGCTGTAACAACTGATTTATGTAACATTATCAAGTAGAATACTTGATATTAACTCAATATCTGAAATATTTCTATGGGTTAGGTAGCTAAATAGTAGGTTAGAGGTAAATGTTTTAGGTTCATTTTAAAGTGGAATGATGATTTCTTGGTGCTTCACATTATTATGGCAGGTATTTTACAATTCATGCAATATTTACAATTATGCCCTCTAGGAAGTTACAGTCCCAAATGATGACATGGATGTTTATAATACTAAAAATTGTACATATATAGGCCATTAAATTTGTTAGGCATTTCTGAATTTTGGGTATGTAGAAGTTAGTTCTTTGAATGCAATACACGTAATACTCAGAAAAAATTCTTAGCACTCTTTTTACGTAACTGTCTTGTAAGCTCGACGGAGTGGGTTCAAACCAAATTACGAGCTCACCGCCATGGAAATATGAATAAGGCCAGTAAATGGCTAAACCAGAGCCAGATGGAAGTGATAGGCTTTATTAGAAATTGCACTCCCGGGCGAGATCCCAGCCCTCCGGGGTGAAAGCGGGGGGTGGGAGAGCCAGAAGAAGTCGCAAGATGGCTTTGGCTGCTCAGGGTTTTTATACAGGGGGAAGGGACTGGGGGGTTCTGCCCAGGAAAGGTGGGTCAAGGTGGACGTCAGGGTCAGCAGGTATCCTCCTGATTGGTCACCTCTGGCGCGCCACCTGGCCCTTTGTGCTCGCAGTGGGTTGCTAGGGGCCTTTTATCTGCTTTCTCCTCTGTAGCCGCTTCAGTGTGACCCGACAGTCTTATCACATTGTTATAATAATAAACTTATGTTTCTATTATAATGATTACACTATGGTCTCTGTGGAGGCAGAAATTTACCTTTGTCTTTTCTTCATCCACATTTCCTCACTAATGCTTGACACAAAACAAGATTTAAGAAATATTAGCCAGGTGCAGTGGCACATGCCTGTGATCCCAGTGATTCGGGAGGCCGAGGCAGGAGGATCCCATGTTCAAAACCAGCCTGAGCAAATTTTCGAAACACTGTCTCAAAATAAAAAAGGGCTGGGAAAGAGGCTCAGTAGTTGAGTGCCTCTGTGTTTAATTCCTGGTAAAAACAACAGGAACTGAAATGGAGTAAATTAAATTCCATGCACGTATGATTCTTTGTCAAAGTGAACCCAACTGTTATGTACAACTATAATGCACCAATAAAAGAAAAAAAATACTATAAAGGAAAAAATGTTAAATTATAGTAATAAAGATAATAATACTTGGACAAACTTGTGGTTTTTTTTTTTTTTGCTGATTAAATTGTGTTGTGATGGAAGATATTGAGACTTTTCCTCCTAAGTGGATGCTTCAATTTTTGCTATTAGAATTTCATTGTTTCAGAAGCAAGGAACTATTAAAAGTGAGCTCGACCAAGGAGCACATACCCTGACCCATCAAGAAGGACATCCCTAACTACTCAGCTTCAACCAATTGTCACCATGAGGAACTGTAACCAAACAGGCCAGGTTTTCAAGTGAAGATGAAAATCTGAATGTTTGCATAAAAGTTTTCAGTTTTAAAATATGGACCATTGTGTTGGTCATGAAAAACCTGTCTTTAAGTTGTGTTTCACTTGCAGACAGCCTTGTATCATCTCTGCTTTTCGATCTGGGAGTTTCCTCCTATTGCTAGAGGGGTAAATATTCCAGATGAGAAGTTAATAAGTTGGGCAATGATGTCCTAAGTCTGGAGAGAAGAGACTTTAGCGGTTGGAGGGGACACACTGGAAAGAGAAGAATCTAGTGTTGTTGAAAATCACATTAAGGAGAGCTGTGCTAGATAAGCTATCAAGTTCAGAACTTGTTTCCCTTAGAAAAGAACTAGAAGTGAATGATTTAACCACATACAGGAGGAGTAGAGATGCTTGGGTTCGCCAAGAAAAAGATGAGGAGAACAGAAAAAGAGGGAGGGGAATGCTAACTGTTCAATGAGAATCTGAGCAGGAGATGGCTTGAATAGGCTAGTTCTGGAAGTCAGGGAGAGACAGTCAGGCTCAGCTGGATCATGGCGTTGGATTATGGCCATCCAGGAGTCTGCTACCAAATTCTAGGAAAGGGCCTAGGCAGACAGGCTATTGGCCTGGGGCATATTATGAAACCCATGACAGTCACAGAGGTGGATTCAAGAAAGTTCTCCAGTGAAATTGATACCTTCCAAATAGGCATTCAATATGGGGAACAAAACAGAATCACTGCTGGTAATAATATAAAGACTAAAGAACAAAACTAGCTACATAATGATGTCAAAAGTCCTTTCACTAAGGATGCCAAAGCAAGTGTAGTGTGGAAATACTAGCAAGATGACCCAATGTCATGCCATTGGATGGCAAGATAGGTTCCATTTGTCTCCCTGAGCAGCATCAGGATTGGCTAAAATTTTACAGGTCTGGGTGAGGTGACCCCACATTTCTATTGAATGCTGCTGTATCTGGGAAAAAAAGTAGGCTATTCCACATACCCATTTCCTATCAAACACCAAAGGATAACAGTTTCTATGTGCACCAACACTGGAAAATTGTCAGAATCATGGCATCAAGAGTAACTATACACATCTGGGGAGATTTTTATGGTGTTTTGACAAATAATTCACTTAACTATGGAATAATGATCACATCATATAATCATTTGAGAGGAATGTATATTGAGAATGTACTTGTTTGATCTAGAAATTTAGTATAATTCAGCATGAATTCTAGAGATATAGAACTTCACTTCTGAGAGGGCTAATGGGTACTTATCTGTGAAGCACAGATTACTGAAATATCCTTTGTTCATATAAACTAAAGTCAGATCTAGAGTGTTATTATACTCATAGAATAATAATGAACATCAACACCCTCATAGGTTTGCAACTGTATATTAAGTCACCTTCACCACCCACTGAACACATGTTCATGTAAAAAAAAAAAAAGGGCAATTAGAATGATGTTGGCCTTGGGTTTAGCATAAATAGCTTTTACACTGTTGAGATATGTTCCTACTATCCCTATTTTTCTAGTATTTTGAACATGAAGGGGTGCTGCATTTTGTCAAATGCTTCTTCTGCATCTATTGAGATGATCATATCATTCTTGTTTTTAAGTCTATTGATGTGATGAATTATGTTAATTGATTTTGGTATGTTGAACCAGCCTTGCATTCCTGCAAGAGGTGAGTGAAGGGAGGGGAGGGGTATGGGAATGGGAGGGCTAGTAGAATGAATCAGACATTATTACCCTATGTACTTATAGAACTATATCACTGGTGGAATTCTATATCATATATGGTCAGAAAAATGAGAAATTATACTCCATTACATATGATGTGTTAAAGTGCATTCCACTGGCACATATAACCAATTGAAACAAATTAAAAAAATTTAAATGGGCAATTAACAAATTAATGAAGCAATAGCACAAAAAGGTAAGAGGTTGTAGCAGTGCTTGGACATTATTGCTGAATATAACATTATGCTTACACACATCTGTCAGTGACATCTTCTGCTTATGCTAAGGCCACTACAAGAATGCAGCTGTTATTCCAGTTGTTGGAGAAATTTTAGTTGCCATGCTGAAGGCTATTTATTTCTTGAACTAGTTTAAAAAGAGTAAGGAGATTACATTTTTTTTGTTCAGTCCTTTTTTTCCCCTAATATTCTGCAAACCAGAATTACCTGAATATAACACTCCTGTTCTCTCTCCTTTTCACTCGAAGAAAACTATTCTTTCCTTTCACTAAGGTATTACCTGGAAGTGCTACTTGAATATTTTTCTTCCTTAGGTGGTTGAGATTACACTATACACATAAATAATGTCATATTGAGATTTTGGACAGTTTTAAAAAACTACCAATGAAATGTAATTTTTGTCTTGATCTTAAAAGACAGAATTAAATCTAACCAAAATACTCTACAGAACACTTCATTTATTCATTCTTCACTCATTCATTTATTATTTATTCATTTATTCATCAAAAACTAGGATCTACTTAGTTAACATTTAAAATAAACACTCAACACAATTAGTGTTTAATTGCCCTCAACACAAGGGCAATTAAAAAGATAATTTTTAAAATTATGAAATGATAACAGAAAAATGCATTGAAAAAGTACTAATGAAGGATAATTATTATAATAAAGGAAAAGCTATACAGAGGTCACTAATATTTGTATTATGGTGATGGGATAATGGATAATGGATGATTCCTTTTTTTCCCTTTGCTTTAAAAAAAAAAGGTTTGTTAATTTTTGGATGGTATGAAAGAATTATAAATCGCTTTAGAAATTATAGAAATATACAAAGAAAAAAATCACCGGAGACCCAAGCGAACTTCCAGCCTTGATTTTCCTTTTCAATTTGCTCATGGGAATATTAGTGATTGTCTCACAGTAACAACAGAATTGGAACCCATAACATGTCCATTTACATATTATTTTATTGTGTAATAATGTAAAGTTTCATGTCTTTAAATATTGTCGAAACATGAACATTAATGGCTGTGTAATTTCATCAAATAAATGCCACCTATTTCTCAGTGCTTAAAACATTTAAAAAGTGGATATAGAATTAGTATGTTAATTAGTAAGCTTATTGATTGGGTTCTTTGTATTTTTGGTGTTAAGTTTTTTAAGTTCTTTATAAATTTTGGAGATCAGTGCTCTGTCTGAAGTGTGTGTGGAAAAGATTTTTTTCCCACTCTGTAGGTTCATTATTTATTTTTAGACAAGGTCTTGCTAAGTTGTCAATTCAGGCCTCAAATTTGTGATCCTCTTCCTTCTGCCTCCCAAGTCACTGGATTTACAGGTGTGTGCCACTGCATGTGGCTCAGAATTGTAGAATCTATTCTCTTATGACAAACAGATTTACCCACTAGAGTACAGTGTTTATGGCTGCTTTTGTCTGTACCTTTATAATTTCTAGTTAAGACATCAGTTTCCAAAATTACATAGGTTAGTTCCTTTATTTTGTTTGCATATATTAAAGTTTATACTTTGTAATATGGTTTAGTGGATTTTGACAATGAATAAAGATATCTATTTATAACCTTAGAAAAAAAAGAATTAATATGTTAAGTCCATTATGAATTAAGACTTCAAATATGTTGAGTTTCAACAGAGTGATACTTTCAGAACTTTTCAATGTTTTTTAAAAGATCTATTTTTTCTCAAATTACCTATACTTTCCATATAAGGCACATGTATTCTTTGGCACAATCACAAAAAGAGATGCCACTGGAACTGAAGGAGGGGATCTTCAAAGCAAATCACACTCATTTTACTTCACAAAACATCATTACCCACACATGAGTTTTAAAAGAAGAATTTGCCTGGGATTTTACTTCGGTAATTGAAATGATTGAATAGATATGATTTGTTCTTAGCAGATTTGTCAGGGCATTAACATTCAGAGAAGAAAAGAAAGTAGTTAACAAATGTTATTAATTCTTAAAAACATAAGGTAATAAGTATAATGGAAAATTTAGTCTTTTCCCAGATCTTCTAAACATCAAACATTACTACATGTTCAAAAAAAAAAAAAAAAAGTAAAAAACTGTGTTTGGTTATGTTTCATTTACATAATTACTATACTTAATTGCCAGTTATAGTTTTCATACCATATACATTTTGTTGCATCTATATATTATTGTAATCAGTACTTTTTAGTTTTCTGAAGAATGTGCTTTTTCTGATGGTCAGTGATTTGTTTTCATAATTACTCTATTCAAAAATCAGTTATATTTCCTATGTAGTATATGCATGTGTACTAAATAAAAATACATATGTATGCATTTACACAGAAATATCTTGCTTTTATGTAATCATATGCAACTGTTTTAATGAACTGGTAGAAATAAAGGAAAAGTGGTTAAAAATACTTTTCAAAATGGATCTATATGAAAGCATAAATATAAACAACAGCAATGTCAAGAAGATGAAAATTAGAATCACTGTCTTAAACATAGATCGCCATGGAGATGATGGCAATTTCACAGGCAGGGAGAAAGAACTGTTGAGAATCATAATTTTTCTCCTCTCTAGTTTCTGTGTCGGTGTGATTGGCAGAGACACAGGTGCATTATCAGCTTGATGATACTGCCCCAGAGCGACTGATGGATATAATTATGGTTTCTAGTAGGAGAAGTGCTCTAGAGATGATCTGTTATGTAAAGATAAACTCTAGACTTAAGTTTTAACACAATATGACCTTGGTTTTGAATTGTAGATTTCTTGGTTTATTTTCACTGGTAAAATCCAGTCTCATTTTGGTTTGATTCTTTGGTTTCAGGTCCCAGCTTTAATTTTTTTATTTTGATTTTTTTTTTGTATCTTTTTCACTACTTCATTGGCTAAATGTTCTCAGTTTAGATGTGTTGAAAATTTGCAGAACATTGACAAAAAGTAAGCTGTATTGAGAAAAAGTGAGGGCGTCCACAGATGAAAAACAGAAGAAAAACAACTCCCTATTTGGGGTAAATTTTCGGTGACAAAAGAAATTATTGCTGGGTGCGTGCGGTGGTGCATGCCTGTAATCTCAGCAGCTTGGGAGGGTGAGAAAGGAGGATCCCAAGTTCAAAGTCAGTCTTAGCAACTTAGCAAGGCCCTAAGCAACTCAGAGAGCCTCTGCATCAACATAAAGAAGTAAAAAGAGTTGGGGATGTGGCTCAGTGGTTAAATGCCCCTGGGTTCAATCCCTGGTTAAAAAAAAATGAAGTTAGGACTCAGGAGGATGTCCAACATCAGTAATGTTCTTCAGCACTAAATTATCTGGTTAACTGTGGAGAATCATGTGTTGTGCATGGTAAGAGAAGGAAAAGGTCTGACAACTTATTGCTAATAATTATCCCTGAGGAAGTAACTTTAAATAATCTCCTAATGTGACAAATGTACTTTTAATGATTTTCTTATCCCAAATCCATAAAATATAAGTCCCAAGGTATCGTAACAAATACAGGCTGAACTAAAATTTGATTTTCCTGGTGTATATCATTTCATTCAATATGAAATGTTTTATATCAGTGTCAAAACCCCATTGCTCAGGTTTCACTTAAATCCATACTAATGAGAAACATTAGAGTCTTTTATGTGATAATCCACCATACCATTCATGGTCTGTAAGCAGCAGAGTCTTTAATGTTAACGTGTCTCCAGTTTAATACTCGTAATTGTTGAAATTTAAATATTGTACTTTTGTCACAGAAAAAAAAAAACCCATAATTTGAGATCGTAATTTTAAAAAGATAGAGTTGGTTGTCACATACAGGGTAGAATGTCAAAATACATCTCACTTTAATACTATTTTGCTTTTAAGAGCATATTAACAATTTCATAATCTTATATCTAAATTCAATTCAGATGTGTACATTAGAAAGTCTGTGTTTTTAAGAGCCATAAGACTAAGGAAATCTGTGCATTTTTAAACGATACAAAATGCTTACCCAGAAATGGTAAATTTTTTCTTTAAAGAATTGTAAGAATCCTTCAAATTTGACTCTTGTAGAAAAATAAATGAGTTGTTTTTTATTTGTTCCGGATAATTTGCTTCTCTTGGTTCACTCACAAGTTAAAAGAGAACAAACTTAAGTACTCAGAAAGACACACAGATACACACAGCTGTACTCACAGTGTTGCTGTGTAGGAAACTGTGATTTATTTGGGGGGTGGATGCCTGTGTGTGTTTGGGGAGGGATTGTGCAGATCAAAAGGAACACGACTCCCAGAATGTACAAAAGAAACTTCTGAAAGTATGTGAGATCAGGGGAAGATGATAGTGTGCATTTCAGGTCAGTTATAACAGAAAAGTGAATTACAAAGTTATTTTTTTTTAAAAAGTAAATGATCTTAAAAATTCTTTACCACGCATTAAAATTGGCCATAAAGGGTTTATATTTTTTTCTTAGAAAAATTAAAAAATTTCCTTAGTTATGGAGTCTTTGTTTTTAAGAGGACTTACGGAACTACTCCAAAACCTCTACTTTCTACAATGGAAAACAATGATTAACTGTGAAATCACCATCTACAGCAAAGAACTGCAATAACTGTGAGCCGTGGAATTGAGAGGTTCGCAGAGGGATACTGACAGTTCACATATTCAGAGGTATGCAGCGTTTGTGTGGTCAGCAGCTATGGGCACTATTGATTCTCCCACAAGGAATTGTCAGTTTGGGTCAAGAAAGGGCCAGAGAAAGAAGTCCAGTTTATGCAATTACTTCTTTAGGAGAATAGATGGTTTACACACACTAAAACAGAGGAAGCACCTATGTTTGATGGTTCTAAATTATTTCCTGAAGGAGGCTAGAGTATTTTTAAAGTTTTCATTAAGTGGTCAGCTCCCTGAAGACAGATTCTGGGTCTTGCTTATTGTGTTGTGTTTGCAGTATAGTTAGTGCAGTTCCTGGCCCCCAGAAGGGCCTCCAAAATAATTTTAGAATGAATAAATGCATAGTTGAGAGCAACATTAAAATTCATGTGAAAAGGAAGACTTTACAGCTTTACCTTAGAAACTGCTGACTTTTATAACAAGTCAGCATAAATTCCCATGAGCTTTGCTAATCACCTAGGCTCTATCAGAAACCTTTAACCAAGTTTGTGTCTGGATTAGAACACACATGCAATGGCAGCAACCAGATTTCCCCTATATTTGTTTAGTTGCTAACTTCACTTATATCTATTTACTGAGCGATAGCAGTATTTTTAAAAATGTGAGTTTGGCTTTGCTACCTATTGCTTAAAATAGCCCTGTGTCTTTACCTTCATTAGAATAAAATCCAGCTCCCACCCCTGGCTTAACAGGCTATGCCTGCTCTTCTACTCTGTGTCTATGCCACTGCACACACCACAGCCACACTGGTGTTCTTCAGGTTCCAGCAACATGCATGCTTTCTTCCACCCCAGGGCCTTTGCTTGGATTTATCTTCTACACGGGGACATTTTCCCTTTAATCTCAGTATGGCTGGTCCACTCTTGTTCAGATCTCAGATTATTAAGAAGTGATATTCACTCACTCTGAAAACATAGCACTATTTAACTCTCAGCGTAAAACTTATTCCTGTCTCTTTATTTTTTAATTTGTTTGTTTCCTTATTTATTTTTGCTGCCTATCATTGCTGGAATAGAAATTCCAAGAAACAGAACACTTTGTTTCTGTTCTGTCTCTCAAAATGGTGCCTCATACATATTAGATACTCAAAAGATATTTCTTAATGAATAAAAACATGAACTAGATAAAAGTAGATGAGAAAGAGGCAGAATGAAAATGGAGGATTGTGTCAAGAAGTGTTTAATTGGGAAACAATTCCTCAGTATATCAGACTGAACCAGAATATGATTAATAAACTATTCTGTGGCTGAGTTATGTGAATCTTTTTTCTGCATGGTAAAATTTTAATTGTTCTTTTCTACAGATTTACCTGCAACAGGGTTTTAGTAGTTAATGGAGACTTTATCCAGGGTTGAATATTTAGAGGAAGACAACATCAATCAGTGGCACTTGAAAAAAATTACTGAGATTGTGAGTTATTTGTTTACATTCATGTGTATGTTTTCTCCCCAACATCACCAAAAAAAAATAAAATTTAAAATAAAAAAAACTGAAGCAACTGGCACAGATACACACTAAAAGATACAACCTGAGCAGTGAAATAAATGGAAAATATTCATATAAAATAATCCTGTTGCTGATTCAACTATGATAATAAAGCAAATAAATAATTATAAGAAAGTGATTAAAAAGTCAGAGTGGTCAAAGAAAAGAAATGATATAAGAAAAATCAGTTATAAGCTCTCAAAGAAGTTATTTTGGTTGCCCCTATAAATTAGGAGCAGATAGTGAGTGCGTTTTCCTTATTTCAATACACATTGCACAATCTGTGCTCATCAGGAAAACAAGATGACACACACAGACCAACCATGTTAATATTGAGTTAGGATCAACTGGAAATACTGTTGTGTGATTTAATTTATTTGCAAAAACAGTAGGTACCTTTTGGCATCTTTGCTGTGTGTCTCCCCTCACCGAGAAATGTTGATAGCCAGGGACTAGACTCTGGAATCCCTGTTTGGACTCCATGAGTTTTGAACCCAAACCAGGTCAGATGCTCTCTTCTGGGAACTTGACATTGGGATTCCCAGAAGTAATTAATCTCTGCCCATCATCTGCACATAGTTTGCTGCTGTAAGAGAACATTTTCTGCTTAAGTTGAATGAAGAAGCAGACTAAAATGGATCTATCCTGGGGGAAAAAACAAAATAGCTTTATCCTGAATGACAGAAATCAGAAATTTTGAGATCCTACATTTGATTGTGCATCTTACTCTTTGGGGTCAAGACAAACCCTGAACTAGTTAATTGATTTATTAACTTCTGCTTAAGTTGAAAGAATTTATGTTCTTGTAAGCAAAGGGCTGCTAATTAACACAGTGATCCATGCAAATTTTTAAATGGAATCACATTTTAGATTATATTGGCTGATTCTGGTGGTTGTAAAATACAGCCCAATGTAACTTGGAAATTTTGAAAACATCTTAAATCTATAAATTCCATGCTTTTTGTTTTTTCTCCAGGATCTCAGAATTTCTGATTTCTGGCTCTCAGGGTAAAACTGCTTTGATTTCCAACTCCCCTTGATAGATCCATTTTTATCTGCTTCTTCATCCAACAAGTAATTTTGAGCTAGATTTAAAAAATATATGCAAAAAGTATAATTGATGTGTAAATGATCTCATGAAAAATATTTGAAAAATAATGCTAAAGTAAGAATTGGCAAAATGAAATCTATCCTAAACTGGATGAGGGCCCAATCGGAGGGGAAAAAAGTCTTTACACAATGTTAGAATAATCTGGAGGTTTTCTCCACTAGACAAGAACAAGACCAGGGATCATATTGTCTTTCATTTGGGTTGTAGGTGAATGCCAGCCAAAAATTAGATTTATTGCAAGAGATCTGGAAAATTACTTGAGTTTTCCTATGGAAAAAGAAATGAAAGAGCTGAATGGGAACAGATAGGAGGGATGACAAAATATGACCTTAATTTTGTTCATTTCAGTAATTACTTTATTCTGTGTACTGATTGATGCCTTTAACATTAAAATTTATATCATTTTATAAAAGCATACTTACTCTACGTGTCAGATGGTTTCTATTTATTTTCTTATCAACCATTTTTCTCCTCCTCCCTTTCTTTTCTTCCTTCTTTCCATCTTTCTTCTAAACTTAAGTGTTTATTAAAATCATATATACAAGTAGTTAAATTTGTTTAACTATTAAATATATGTAGTTTAAGTTGTAAATAGTTCAATAAGATTTTTTGTAAGTATTTTAATTGTAGATGGACTCAATACCTTTATTTTGCTTATTCAGTTTTTTTAATGTGATGCTGGGGATCAAACCCAGTGCCTCACACATGCTAGCTAGGCAAGGGCTCAGCCATTGAGCCACAAACCTAGCTCTAATTCCATGGGATTTAAGACGAACTTCAGTATAGATCATCTCCATTTCCCTTTCCCCTGAGGCAATCCTTTTTAAACTTTTTTAGTTGATTCTTTCGGTATTCACCTCCATAGATCAACATGAGCTGCTTTCATTGTTACTTCCTCGTTTTTCAGTTTTGTGTGTTGATTTCTGATCATGAAGGATAAGGATTTAGCTTTTATCCTTCCATCTCCACATCGTGCACTTCATAATTTTAAAATTATGTCTCAGCAGTTTTGGTAAGAGCTCTTATTGTTTGTATCATTATCATTATGCTGAAAACGAAGCCTTGCAGTATAGTGAACTAGGATGACATTTCCTCTCTTCCAAACCTTTCTTTCTGTGTAAATACTTAATTTTTGTTCATATAGCTTTCAAGGAACATTTTACTATTCAACCTTAAAACTTCACCAATTAATTATCTGTATCTCCACACCATCAAATTAATCTTGGCGAAAACTATTCTAGATCTTTAGGCCTGTACCATTCTAGGCTGGGTTTCCTTGAGGCCTGGTACACCGTAGTCCTTCAGACCTTTCTTTTCAGTCTCAACCTGGGGATTCCTTTGAGCTTTTTTCCTCAGCTGGCTTCCCTGTTTCTGCTACTATTTCTTGCATTTCTTTATTTTTATTTTCCATCTTAGTTTCAGAGGAGTATGTTATTCAGAAGCTTTCTGAAAGCTTGTGGAAGCTTGTGAAAGGTAAAAATGTGAAGAATTTCTGGGCCTGGTAATGTTGTTATCTCACCTATGGGGCTGACAGAGCTTTAAATGGGAGCCATTTTTTTTTTTCTTTAGAATGATCTTCTGACTTCTTATGTTGTTCTTGAGAAATCTGAAAATATCTCTTAGTCTGTTGTACATGATCCCTTCTTTTTAAACGAAAACTCCCATAATTTTCTTTTTGTTTTGTTTCTGAAATTTTAAGATGATATACTTTGGAGTGGGTCTGTTTTCTTCCCTTGTATCACACGTTGAAAGGGCTTTTCAATTTGGAAATTTCAGTTGTGAAAATTCTCATGAACTTTTTTAACCTATTATTGGTATGTTCGGAAAACTGAAATATTTTCAGAATTATCTTTTTTCCTCATTTCTTTTTTTATTTGTACTCTAATTCCCAAGAAGATTTTATTATTAAAAAAAAAAATCCTCCCAGTGTGTTTGCCATTTTAGCTATGATGTTTGCAATTCCTAGATGCCCCTTTTTGTTCTCCAGACATTTCTTTTTTAAGGTATCCATTTTTTCCCCCGCTTTGGTACTGGGGATTGAGCCATTGAACTCGGGGTTCTCTACCATTGAGATACATTTTCAGCCTCTTTTTAAAAATTCTGTATTATGGGGTAGGGTCTTCCTAATTTGCTAAGGCTGTGCTTGAACTTGCAATCCTGCTTCAGCCTCCTGAGTCACTGAAATGACAGGCATGAGCCACCTTGTGCAGTTTTATGGTATCCTATTATTTTACATTATTATAGTTTTTAGTATTATTTTTTGAATTTTTCTTCTCCTGAAGTCTTCCAATGTTTAAAAAAATGTTATTTTCCCATTTGTTTTGGTTCCTATCTTTCACATTAGAGGCCATCCTCCAAAGTGTAATTCTTAGTTGTCTATTCATATTTAAGGGCAGGATGACTGAAAGCTGACTGAAAACCCTGAGACAGAGGATGGGAACATCTCAGCTGTAAGCCTTACTGCAGGGGATCTATCTGACTTGTTCATGTGGTGGAATCCTGAAATCAGTGTTTTGAAGTCTCTTTTGTGATGTGTTGGATTTTCCAGGGGCAGTCTATCCTTCTCTTGTCCAAGGACAGTGTTCAGGCTGGCAGTGTTCTAGAAACTGAGGTGCTCCTCATCCAGTAGGTATACATTTGTCTAGTGCTTCTGTTTTCAGTACATTCCCCTACCTTGAACTCTGCCTGGGGTCAGAGATCTTCTGGACCTCCTTAAAAAATGTTCTGCTGGTAATCAGAGTGAATGTAAGGAATGCAGATTACCTGATCTCACTTTTAAGCAGTCTGCTCTATCTCAGTATCATGACTTCTAAAGATAACTATAGCCTCTATTTTCTGAATCTTTTAATTGTTGTAGTTTCTCTCTCTCTCTCTCTCTCTCTCTCTCTCTCTCTCCCTCGGTTTGACTATGTTACTGTTTATCCAATTTTCCTTTGTTAATGTCCAGATTTTATCATACTATCCCATCTAGTATGTTCTAGTTACCTTCTCTTTCCCTATTCTATGAAGCTATTGTAGTCTGACTACTATTTGTCTCATAAGGAAACACCACTTATTCATAGTGAGGCTGAATCCTACTTTCTCAACCCGTGGAAGGAGATAGGCATTTAGAAAACTTTCAAAGCCTCCAATTGTCCTCTCACTCCCAAGTCCTACATTTTTTTGGAAATAGCTTAGTCATATTAGAATTTTTCTTACATTTAATACAATGACAGTATAACCTAATTTTTAAAAAATAAAAAATACAAATATATACATGTTTTTGTAACTTTTGCAAGATTCATTGCTCTTTACTGTCTTTTTCTTCTGAGGCCTCCATTCTAGTTTATTTGCTTCTCGATTATAATGTATCTTTCAAATATTTTCATTAGATAAGGTAGGTGAGTGATATATTTTCTAATATTCTAAATATTAAAAACTAGCTTTTATTTGCTCTGACAGTAATCTTTTATCTTGGATTCATATAAGAATTGAGTTTTAGTACTTTGTCCCAATAGCCTTGATATGAAATTCTCTTGTTTAGCTTCCAACTATGTAAAGGACAAGTTCCATGCTATGCTGATATAGTTTTTTTTTCCTTTGTATCTAACTTTTCTTCATACAAGCTAGCAATGTTTTTTCTCTACTTTTAGACTTCAAGAATATTTTCATGAGTTTGCTTGAATGTATGTTTTCTTACCAACCTAGCTGAATGTTCGTACAATCAGGGTTCTGCATATTATCCAATGTTCAACTCCTCCACATGCTGCCCAAGGCCAGATTCTTCACTGGTTTCCCACCCCTTGGTCTTCACGCTTGGTTCCTCTCAACATAGTAGACCTATCGCATTTTCTTCCTTCTTGCATATCTGGGCACCAGCAGCATCTTGACTTGGATTGAGAGTGGAACAGGAGCTGTGATTGGGCCATCAGGTCATGAATTCCCACCTTCTTCCCCCTGGCTGTGATCTCAGTGCCTACTTAGTCATTTCTTATTAAATACCTTTTGCCTTTTTTCTGCTTTCCAGAGATGGCTCACCCAATGTTAATGTCTTTGATTTATTGTCCCACCAGCTTAAAATTGCCCTTCACCCTAACATTTTTATTTTTTATTATAATATCTCAATATGAATTCCTTTTTTATTGATAAAGACATCTCCCTCCCAAATTCCTCCACTGGTTATATAGCTAGAATGTCAAATTCAGATTTTCCAAGAACTACCATTGAATACCAAGGGCCCTTTCATCATCTAACTCATTCCTTCTTTCTCCTTCTTTCTTTTCTTCTTTCTTTTTTCCTTTTTTCTATTTCACTAGTTGATAATTGTCAATATTTTCTGCCTTAAGTAAAGTTCTCATGCAGATATTTTATTCATTTTTTTCTTTTATTTTGATCTATTTACAAGTGCTGGAAAAAAAGTCTAAATTTCACATTTCACTATCCATTTTAGCACATCAAATAACCACGTACTGGCTGTTGAGTCACCCAAAACGTCTTCAGTCTAACATCTATTCCTGGGATCCTCCTCAGTCTAACATCTATTCCTAGATACAGTTGTGTAATAATTGATCTTCCCAAAGTTATTTTTCTTCTCTCTGTTCCTTATGCTTTATGTACCATTCAACTGGTCACTTACTCTTCTCTGAACATGTCAAACGTCAAATGCTCTCTTAATTTCAGTTTTCCATCTTTGTTCTTGAAAACCCTAAATTTTAAAGACCAATTATCTTTCTTTTATGCTCTTGCAGTAGAATCTTGCCATCCTGATTCTCTCATGTCATTTTGCACCTCATTCATGACTTTTCAAAAATCAAATTCTACTTTCTTATATTTATTTGCACATTAATGTCCTCAAGCAATTGTTATCTTTCTTTTATTGAAGGTGTTCAGCATTTGGGGGTTATTTGAGACTTTTATTACATTTTAATTAGCTTTGTTGTTTTTATTGCAGACTTTTTAAATATTCATGGGTAGTTAGAATCTTATGTTAATCAGTTTTCATTGCTGTGACGAAAAAAAACTAACAAAACCAATTTGAAAGGAGGAAAGATAAATTTTGGCTCATGGTTTTAGAAGTTTCAGTCTATGACAGCCTATTCCTGTTTCTCTGCACAATATAACATGGCAGAAATGCATGGCGAGATATGTCAACTCATCTATGGCAGCTAGGAATCAAAGAGAGTGACAGGAAAGGGCTGGGATCCCAGGATCTCCTTCAAGAACACACAACCAGTGACCTAACTTTCTCCCACTTGGCTCTACCTCCTAAAGATTTTACTATCTTCCACCTTCAGCACAGACTGGGATCAACCTTCTAACACACAGGGGCAGGGGGCACTTCAGATCTAAACTGTAAAAAATCCTGAGATTATATTTTAAAAATTCTTCTTTTCTTTAGTTCCTAATACTGTGTCTTCAAATATTAGCTGTTCAATAAAGAAGAGATGAACCTGATCACATTTTAATTAAATGAAGTTAGCAAAGTGAGGTCCAGGTTGATTCATCCTCTAGAAAGGGCTTTGGAAATACCTAGACTTGTTTGTCTTCATATTACTCTGAGGAGTCAAAGTCGTCTAGGGGACTGATGCACCCAATCAGTGATTTAGATCTAGGGGGTCAACTGAGTGGATAAGAGGAAAGAACTCTAAGGAACATGAAAACAAGCAAAAACCCAAATCTGAAACAGTGTTCAGGATGGATGAATGAGTTTACATCTTTATTTTCTGATTTTTTTTATTTTGAGGATAGAGAAATGGAGCCTAGGGATTTTTCCATGTTGGTTTTAGAAGACCCATTCTTTAGCCACATTAACAAAATTCTCAATAATGAAAAACTAGACAAAGAAAATTGACATGTCATTTGTTTGAAGTTACATTTTTCCACAGTGCTTTGAAACAAGGCACTTGAAAGGGTCCAGAGTTCAAGTTTACCCAAAGAAGACTTTAGATAAAGGAATTAATGTCTGTGTTAGCTAACTTTTCATTGATATGACAGATAATTCAGAAAATTGACTTAGAGAAAGAAAAATTTATTTTGGCTCACAGTTTCAGAGGTTTCAGGTCATGGTCATCCCGCTCCATTTCTCTGGGTCTGAGTTGAGGCAGAATGCTATGGTGGAAAGGCGCGGCAGAACAAAGTTCCTTTTCCCATGGCAGCTAGCCTGGTAGCAACACGTGAGAGAGAATCCAGACACATCTTTCCAAAACACTTCCCAGTGGCCTATTTCCTCCAAGTAGGCCCCACTTCCTATAGTTTCCACTAACTCCCAATTGTACTATCAAATTATTAATCTATCAGTGAGGTCGGAACCCTCATCATCCAATCATTTCTTCAAAAACTCTGCCTCTGAACATTGTTGCATCAGGGACCAAGCCTGCAATCATAAGCCTTTGGGTGACTTTCCAGGTCCATCCCATAGCAAGGACTATGGGCCATATCCTGGAATACGCAGTCATTTCGAAGTTAATATCACTATGCCAAAGCCTCAGGAAGGTGCCTAGGTCAGATATGGGAGAAACTCATTTCAGCATTCAGTCTTTTCCTAGTCCCACTGTGTAACCAATGCAGAAAAAGCAAGGAATATTTTCAGCTTCTGTAACAACCTTTAAAGCACTATTAAAATATGTTTGATAGATAAAATCATCAGTATAATTCTGTTTTCAGTGCTTGCAAGATGGTATGTGTGTGTGGAGTATATCTGAATTTTGTGTTAGTTTGATATTTACAGACTTGTTACTAAATGAAGCAATATAACCACAAAATTTATAATCCACGATATCAGGAGCAAAACAAAGAAAATGAAGGTTTTTTCTGAAAGTACTGTACAAGGTGATTTATTTAAAACAATTTTAACCCTTGTATTTTGGGGCAGGGAGTGGTATTGGGGATTGAACCCAGAAGCACTTTAACACTGAGCTACATCCCCAGTGGTTTTTGTTTTAAGACAGGGTCTCACTGAATTGCTGAGGCTAGCCTCGAGCTTGTGATTGTCCCGCTTCAGCTTCCTGAGCCACTGGGATTACAGGCGTGTGTCACTCTACCTGACCAATCTTTACTCTTTTCCTTTGAAAAATGTGCTATAGGTGCCACTACATGCTTCCACATGTTTAAATAAATTTCTATATATTGAACAGAAATGTGCTAGAATCATGTTAATTACTCTCTCTGCATGGTTATAAAAATCAAACTTTCCATACTGGGATTCTTTTTTTTGCTTTACCTCCAATCTTTAATTGTGTATCCTGTGCATACATTATTATATTATGAAATTTTAGCAAAGTTTACATTAATCATGAACATTACTGGTAACTTTTTAAAATAAAAACATGAAGAATGTTATCGCATGTTGGGGGAAAATAGACTCAAAACAGTGCATGTGGTTATGAAAGGAAGGGTTAACTTTGGAAAGGATATGAAATGTTTGCAACTATCATTCAAATACATCTCTTGGAAAGTCGAATAATTGCCTACACACAGGAGAAAGGTGTCTTTGCTTTTTCAAAGGCACAGAACTTTGAAGAAAAGATTTCCTTTGACATATGCATGTCATAGTACTTTTCAGTAAAAAGAAAGGTGCACTCACATGGCTTGTGGTATCCAAGGAGTGAGTGTGTGTGTGTGTGTGTATTCCAGGATGTTGTTATGTTATCTGACAGTCATTAAATTTCAAAACTTTACTTCAGGGATAAAATCACTACACACTTAAAAATCAAAGCAGAGAGTAAATACCAAAAGGAACCTCAAGAAGGTCATGCCTCAATAACTATGTTAAGGTTATTTATTTATTTAGTTTTTAAGGTATTATAGTGTTGCATTGGACTTAGATAAGAATCGTATGTATTTCAAAAACATATAACAAAGTTCCAAATCAGTGACTCTGGTCAAAGTTATGAAAGTATATTGCAAAAATAAAAACTTAGCTTATTGTTATGAAAAAAAAGTGACAGAGAGAAAATCAATATTAACATATGGGTCATATTATTGGGGAAAAAATCCCCTCACTTTTGTTACTTCAGAAATAACAAAAGGATTGACAGACTGCAAAGACATTTGTTTGCGTAAATAAAAGACCAAGATGAGGAGTGAAGCTTTTCATGTGCACTCATGCATGCTTCCATCCATGATTCATAAGTGGATAGAGGGGACTGCCCATCAACCTGGCATGAAGGTAGAGGACTCAGGGCACAATAGAATCATTTTCTATTGGCTGAACTATTAAAGGGAAAATTCAGTTATGAATTGGCCCTAATTCACGTCTACCTCCACATTCTTTTATAATTTTTATTATCTTTAATATGACTTGTTTCTGAGTTTCATTTTCCTACTGACATTTTTGGTGTAGAGAGAGAGAGAGACTTACAGGGCTATTAAAAAAAATAAACCAATTGGTGATTTTGATGTTATTAAGTAGCAGATTAAAACAGGAGTTTCTCTAGATGGACAATATGGGAAAAAATAACAACAATGCATAGAAACAAGAAACAATACTTCTCAGGATCTTATATCCAACCATGTTAGGTGATATCCATATTTTGGGGAAGGTCCATTCACCATGATTTTTATTATCCTATAGAGGAAGTACAGAAGAGTTTCTTTAGTAAATTTATTACCAGAGAAAGAGCAAGGATGAATTGGGTGCAGGGAAGTCATTGGACTGTTACTAGGGAGTGGAACATGAGTGGGAAAACTATAAACAATTTTTCTTTTATAGAGAAAAACTGTGCCTTGATTCCTTGGTGTGTTTTCTGTGGAATTACCTTTCCCCACCATCAGACATACGGCATTCTCAATGCTTTATCTATCACATTATGGGGAAAAAATGATAAAATTTCCAGGTATTTGGCATTAATGAAGGGGACTGGTGTTCAGCCATGAGAAATCCTGGAGTGTTAGCTGCCCTAAATCCAACGCTTGGGCTTCTGGGGGTAGGGAACAATACACCCTTATGTAAGCAACGCTTTTCCAACCCCACCAATGTGACAAAGAAAGACAGAAAGAAGGCTGCCCGATTCACTGAGAGAAGGCACTAAGATTTGGTGCAAAAGCCTGATAATAACTAGGAATTTGCATGTACCTGGCCTTATCCTCTATGCAGGTGCTTTATTTGGGGACCTTTGGAGGAGAGGCAAAGGCAAAACAGGATTCCAGATGGAAGAATTAATAATTCATCCTAGAGATGCATGTGGGAGCAATCCATTCCAGCAATGCACATCTCAAAACTACAGTAGCAGTGTAGGGGTAGCTGTGGAAAGAGGAAATTACTCCTTCTGGTACTTTGTGTTTGTTTGATTGTTATTAAAAGATGCTTTAGTATTCAGTTGATCTTCTGAAGTTTGTGACCACTTTGGAAGCCTTATTTAAATTTAGGTTAACACAAATTTTGTTTTTCTTTTTGAGTGTCTTCTCTGTACTGGGCTTCAGGATGAATATGACAGTCATCCTACTTTAAGGTTCAGTCTGTTGTAGTTCAGTAATATTTAATTCTCAAGAAATATTGAAGAAACCTCATCCATTTTGAACAACAAGCATTCTTGTTTTCCCCTGTCTTTTCAGTAAGGACAGAATTTAATCATATATGCAATTTTTACTCAAACTCAAACTGCCATGTAATCACACACACATCACACAATCAACCTATCTCTCTCTCTCTCCAGGAGAATCCAATCCAGAAACTGTCTGAGTTTTGGCTACAGTTTCACCACAAGGAATGAGAAACATTTTACCATCCCCTCAGCTAAAATTTAAGGACTTTGAGACCTGCAGGCCTGGGCTAGTCTTACCTGGGAACGAGTCCAAGAAGTCTTTCCTCTGAAGTTCTAGATGCTTAGGACAATAACTCTTTTTAGGTAAAAGTGGATTTTATGGCAGGATGGGTAGGCTCCCTGATTTTGAGATGCTGCCCCAAGAAGATTCAGGACATTGATGGATGTGGGCCTGGTTTTCCACTCTGTCTGGGGTGCAGCAGGACACTTACTTGGAGATCAGGTTTGACCTAGGACATGGATGCTGTGATTTTGGAAACATTTGTCTTGAAATGGAACATTTAGATTTTGACAAAGGAAAGTAAGAATGAGAAATATGTTGCCCTAAGGACCCATCCTTCTTTCTCCAATCTCTCCAGATGCTGTTATCCTTCATATCTTCAAATATAATTTCCAGTGCCGTATAGGAAGGAGTGTTTGTAGGAAGGTGGAGTCTAGATTTCTTGCTAAATTTGCTAGTTAATCATGGAGCCCAATCTAATTTTACTTAAAAAGCAAAAAAGAAATTTGGCTTTTCTCTCCTATCAAAAAATCATGAAACAAGTGTATGCCAACTAAGTAAGCATAAACATGTGTGCAATAGAAATGACTCAAGTTCTAAGTAGAATGTCAGCAACATTCTGAGGAAACCAGTCAAGATCAAGTAAAAGGAAAAACAAATGGGTGTTAGGAAACACAAAACAAAGTATATGATGGCAAATCCTTGCCAAATAAGATATTTTGTTATTTGTTTAAAACAAAGATGACTAGATGTTGGGTTAAATAAAAAATCTACTGCCTGTGAAGCAAAATAGATCTCTTTTTTATTTTAATAGTTTTAAGATGAAATGTACTGCTTTGTCTTATGATGCTCTTGCCCAAATTTCCAAATCTTTATAATAGTCCATTAGTAGATGTTACCAGTTCTGGGCAGGGGATGGTAGCAGAGAGCAATTTTTCCATTTAAAGTTTGACCCATATTCAGCCCCAAATTCAGGCACATTATATTTTTAAGCTATTTCCAAGCAGACACTCTATTTCCAAAGCTACATGTTTAAAGACTTTATTTATTTATTTGTTTAAAGAACCAAAGGCAAGAGTCTTAGGTGTCAGCCAATGGCATTTATGAGATTGTATTAACGCATCAGAAACTGATGTCACTAAATTGAACAATTGTCGTGTTTTGGGGAACCCAGATTATTTTAGATCCCTGTATCTAATTAAAAAGCCTGCAACAATGAATGTGAATATAAGGGGTTTGTGAATGTAAGTTGCTCTGTATGGGAGACTATAAATCAGACTGAGTTGTTATATATTGTATTTTCAATTCTATTCAAGGGATTCATAATCATCACTAGACATGTGAGATTTATAGACTCAATTTATAGTATACACATTCTTGCCATACATCATAAAACTAGTTGTAAAGAGCAGTGTAATAAGTAGAAGGAAGCTCATTGTTCTCACTTTAGGAGAACTCAATAGAAAGAGTGCCTTCAGTTTATAAAATTAGCCTAATTTGTGCAGGGTGATAAACTCAGGGGAGTAAGAAAGCCAGAGGTTAAAGAAAAAAAGAAAAAAATATCCAAAGACGAGGACCTCACTTTGGCAAGTAAAGCAGTCTTCACCTTGGTGTGCTGCCCCCGCCTTGCCTTCAGGAAAACAGAGTTATTAGAGCAGGCAAATAAAATGCAAAGCTGAAAACACCAAAGGAGGCTATTTTTAATGAAACAACAAAACATTAAGAGATCTACTGTGTCAATAAAGAGCAGAAACGTGTTTCACTTTCTGTAATGATGGAGAAGAGTTCTCCTCACTATGAGATGTTAGCCTAGTCTTTAAAAAAAATCTAACTTATTAGCAGCATGAGTTTGGGGACTCTGGATCACCTTCGATTGACACAATTTCAGTAAGTGAGCTAATATCCTACCCTCAAAGGACATGCGCCCTGTGATTGAAAGGCATGTAAACGGGGAGGCTAAAAGTCTCTTCCGGGGTCATCACAGTGAGAACACACGGTGCACTGTGGCACTGATTAGAACTTGCCTAAGGAACGAACTTTGTGGAAATTCACAATTTGAAAGCATATATTCCCTCTGGCATGAGTTTTTATTTTTTTAAATTTCTGCTCACGGGTGACCTCACCTTTTTTGTTTAACCAAACCCATTAATCAAACATATCCCAGAGGTGGCTAATGATCTTTCAGAATTCTAATAGAAGCAGAAAGTCAAGGACAGTACAAATTGATTCACATCACCCACCTTATTAGGTTTACAACTCTGGCAGTGCTTCCTTCATCTTTTAAGAATAACAACCTATCTGGTTAGCAGAGGTCTGCTGCTATTACAACAAGAACATTTCATGTGCCTGAGCAGGTTCAGCAATAAAAATGGCTCTGCATTTCCTAGAAAGTCGTATGATGCAAATTCTTTCTGAATAAGTTATCATCAAATTGTCCTTTCTAATATTTGAGGATGCAAATTCACATCAAACCATACAATACAAAATATTTATACCATTGTGAGAAATATGCTTTTTCCGAAAGATTTCAATTTTAAAAATTCATGACCCTTTTCTGAATTAAATTTTAATATTACAATTACGAGTTAAAATACAGGAAAAAGAACACAAATATAACATTTTGTCTTGCTGATGATCTGAACTCCTCTGATGAACTATTGGTCTTAGCTCAGCTTTGTAGCTAGTGACCTATTGGAGTTGGAGAAGGTAACTTCAATAGATCCATAAAGGATGAATATATTGAAATATAGAGGGATAAGGTTTTTCTATAGAACAATTTGTTGAGAAGCTCTGTAGTCTACATCATATCACCACATTGTATAGTTAAACAAGAACTCCAGAAAGATTGGGAGAGAGAGAGAAGGATGCAACTAGAGAGATAAAGATGGGGTCGGGGGGAAGGAAGAGAGAGGGAGCAGGAGAGAGAGAGAAAGAGAGAGAGATTTTGAAGGAGGTAATGCTATAATGATCTTATAAGGAATAGGACCACTTGGGTTTCTGCCCTGTATGGGACATCCATTTTCACTTCATCAAAGGGAGCTACCTGGAATAAGTACATTCTTAGCACATGGAACAAAATTCCCTTAGTGACAGTACAACTGAGTTGAGAATCAACTCCAGTAAACTTGCTGTAGAGGGCAATGGGTCTCAGACTTGATCCCTGTTTTCTAGAAAACAAAATAAGTAACTATGCAATAGAATATACCAGAAGAAGGAAAAATGGGACCAGGATGAAGTTATTTCTGTCTGGGTCTACATTATTTCATTGCCAGTATAATGTTTAAGAATTCTAAAAATATAATGCTCCCAACTTTAAGGCTAGCATAATAGTTATAAATTCTAAAAGCATGGTTTGCAAAATATTAATCATAGGCTCTTTTACTCAGCTTTTTTCACTGTTACCAAAATACCTAACAAGAACAATTTATAGCAGGGAAAGTTGATTTTGGCTCATGGTTCTAGAGGTTTGGTTTTTGGTTGGCCAAATCCATTGCTCTGGACCCAAGATGAAGCAGAAAGGCATGAGGGGAAAGGGGCACAGGGAAGATGAGCCCTTTCAGGACCCACCACCCGTGACCCACCTCCTCCATCTATGGTCCACCTACAGTTACACCCAGTCAGTCCATTCAGACTAAGATGGACTGATTAGGTCACAGCTTTTGCAAACCAACCATTTTACCTCTGAACTTTCCTGCATCAACATAACAGCTTTTGGGAGACATCTGATATTCAAATCAAAACAGAGGCATTACCTTTATTCTATATTTCTGTGTTTTTATTTAGATGTAAATGAGCTTATGATTTCCTTCAAAATTAACTTCTGAGGCTTTCTATGACACCCAGAATAAAATTCCGAGTCTAAGGTCTAGTAGGACCTCATTTGCCTTGAAATACCTATAATCACTCTGCCGTACCTGCCCTTATTTCTGGAAGGACTCCATTTCCCTGCTCACATGACCAGTACCTTCTCTTTCTCCACGTCTCTGCTTCATAAAGAGTTTCCGTTATCACTGCATCCAAAGCAGATAACCCTCTTGCTATGCTTTATCTGTGCTTCTCACTTGTTTTCCTTTATGGAAATTGTCCAGCTTGGTCCACATTATGTACAACCACAAAAGTGTGAAGTTACACTCCCTGTATGTATGACGTGTCAAAATACATTCTATTTCCATGTGTAACTAAAATGAACAAATAAAAATAAAAAAGAAACTGTTCAACATGGAAATTCTTTCATTCATTTTTCAATCTACTTATTCAACTCCCTCTCCCAGTCTTATCTCTGTGTCTCTCTTATCCTGACAAATAAACCCTACATAGGTAAGGACTTCTTCTGTTTTTTTGTTGATTCCAGTGCCTAGCATGGTGCCTGGTACATGTGGAAGATCAAAGAGCACTTGTAAGTTATCACAAGGGCTATGTTCCAGGTGCACTTGGATTAGGTTTGGAGCATCTCCTGTGACTGGAGACAGAAGGACAGTTCTGGAGGTTGGCAGGCAAAATGGTACATGTAGGTCAGGGCTTGGGTATCCCAGTTCTACTAGAAAAGCTCTGATCTTTTTATTTCATATTACATATTGGGCTTTTTTGTAATATTTGAACAAAAAAATGGTTTTAATGTTAGAAATATTTGAAATCTGCTAAAACAGCTGATGAATTCCTTTTTGCAATCAATTAGGTCTTAAATAATAACTATCACTTTAAGATAACTATATCCTTAACTAAAGGAAGACTGAAAATGAAAATTAAATTTTAGGGGTATGTATATCACAAGTTTCTTGGGAAGTAAACCCTATGTAGGCAGAGACCTTATCTGGTTGGTTCCCCCTAGATCACTGCAAGTCATCTCTTGTAGGGCTGAAAAGGATGCCTGAGAACATTCTTATCCCAATTCCTTTGCAGGAAGGGATGGACAAGTGATCTAGTTCTGCCCAGTGTGACTCAGGAATAGGTTTGTTGGGGGGACTTCTGGAGAATGTTCACTCTAACTCCTTTCTTTCCTGTTATTGTGATGCTCAGACCCTGGGCTATATTGTGTCTTCACATATGTGAGATAAAAGCAGATTTCTTAAGTCAAGCTTAATCCTGACATGAATTCACATTTGATGTAATCTCTATTTTGACAGCACCATATATTTGATATCATTTGATTTTTAATTTACTAATAAATAACCTGCAGCCCAAAGGAGTTAAATATTTTGGTTATTCCATATTAAAAAAATTTTGTTTTCATTCTTCCAGTTATCTTCCCATAACATATGGCCATCATCAGTGAGAGGCTATTATTGGCCATGTATGTAATATACATTCTGAATAAGGCATAATTTATCCTCCTTTTCTGTTGAAACAGATGAGGAGACTGAGACTTAGTGAGATTATACAATTTTACCCAAATCTCTCTTGGTAAAAGGTGAAGGCAAGGTTTTAATTTCCGTTGACATCTGAGTACATACCCTTTGTATCTAATTTTACATTCTTTACAAATTAAGAGCAAAAGCATACATGCAGGTATGAGCTACATTTGCCTATGTTGTTTGTGGCCAATCAGAAGCTCCATCTTGCCCACATACGCGCTTGAAAGCTTTCTAGAGGAAAAAAGATGGCAAAGATCTTAGGAGATAAGAATAGAGGCATTAAAGAATAAGGCCATGAATAGATTGTTCATATTCCTACCAGCTCTTTGCTTTTGCCTGTTATTTTTTCTTTCAGTGGTCAGAAATACTTCTAAGGCCTCAAGGTCATTTATAGCCCAGAGTTTCTGAAGTCTAAATCTTTAAGCATGATTTATCTCCTTAGGTATAGATCCACTCATTCCTAATGACTGCTAGATACCTCCATCAGGAGTCCACTCTTCCTCCATATGTACAAATTGCACTTTACTTAAATCTGCTCCTCCAGTGACATTTTTCAAAGGAATAAGTTTCACTATAATCACACTATTGCCCAACCTAACAACCTTTTTCAAATCCAAAGAACTGTCAATTCAAGCAAAGATATCTTCTGAAACTATTGCCAATTAGTTTAGATGAAATCTCACTGTAGTTCTAATTTGCATTTATCTAATTGTTGGAGATGTTGAATATTTTTTCATATATTTGTTTACTGTTCATTTTTCTTCATTTATAGGATCTTTATGTATTCGAACATTTATTACAGAAGACTCTTTACAATATGGTCTTTCCTAATTATCTGAATCCTTTGATTCCTTTATACCTTATATTTTAGTCATACCAAATTGTGTATGTTATTTCCTCTTCCAGAAATGTCTTGCAGTCTCTTTTCTATCTCAAGGACTAGAAGTTTTGAATATGAAAGAGTGTTCAGTTTTTTCCCATCATTTTGTGTGGCACCTATTTTATTCTATTGAAAGTACACACGTGCCTGTTTATCTCCCCATGTCTGTATTCCCCAATAGTGTTTCCTCCTCAAGCGTATGTTTTGTTGTTGTTGTTTACTCCAAACTGTTATTTCTGTGTAGTACACAATAGATGCTAAAGTTCGTGGATTTAAGAAATAAGAATGGAACCCCTGCTATTGTTTGGTACTTAAATGTTGCTCAGAGGTTCATGTGTCAGAGGCTTGATCTCCAAAGAGATGCTATTAGGAGGTGGTGGGACCTTTGAAGGTGGGGCTGAGTGGGAGCTCCTTAGGTCACTGGAGGAAATAGTGTGAGGCCAGCCCCTTCCTCTTGCCCCTCTTTTTCTCCTGAACATAAGGTGAACAGTTTTCCTCTATTACAAGCCTGTTGCATGATGTGCCACCTTGTCTCAGGTCTAAAAGCAATATGATCTTGGACGGGGATCTTCAAAGCTGAGAGACATTCTAAAACTTTTCTAAGTTGATTACTTTAGTTGTTTGCTACAGTAATGAAAAGTGGACCAACACAGAAACCTTCTTAAAGGGGCAGAGGACTTAGACTTTTCCTACACTTTACTAACACACTTTCCAAAGCCTTTTTAGGTTCACCATGTATGGAAACCAGAAATGTAACTATTAAAGCTTAACCCAGATACCAAGGTAACTGTCAATGGCTTTGATGTAATCCATTTTGTCTATAAAATGCTTTCAGCCAATTTTCTGAAATTCACCCTTGGTACCTTTTATTTTTTTTTTTCCCCCAAATGCCAATACCTGTGCTTTTACAGTTACAAAGTGTCTGATGTGCTTGTTCCCTGTCATTGAGTTTCCTGAAGAGAATTATTTGGAAACAAAGAGATGAAAGTGCTACTGCTCTGTGGTCACACTGGGAGCCCTTCAGAAAGAGCTAAGCCTGTTTGCTTCTCAGAAATCACTAGTGAAGATTAATGCATGAGGTCTGCAGTGGAAATGCTATTTCAACTTTAGAAGTTCTCAACAACTACAGCTATGCACTCATGTGGCTACTGAAGCTTTTAAGGACTCATGAATCTTAAAGATTTGAAAAAGGTATTAGGTTGTTAAACTCGAGTATAGAGAAGATAAAGAAAATATGAACCAGAAAATGCATAAGAACTGCTTGGAAAATTATCAAGGGTTAAATATAGGCAACGGTATTCATTCATATTTTAATTGTGTTACTGATAAATTTAAAGGCTAGATATGACCATGAAATAAAATAATTTCAAAGACGCTATGGTCAGCTTTTTATATATAACGATTTGATTTTTTTCTTTATGAATCTTTGAAAAATGGCTATCATATTTGTGCTTAGATTATGTTGAGATTATGGTTTTTATTTCATTAAACGCTTCTAGTCTATTTCTCATTGGACATTTTTGGTATTTTTTAAATGATTATGTCTAAATATTTACCTGTGATACTTTCAAATCTTTTTTTCTAATTAATTTTGTGATATACAATATATGTATATAACATACATATCTAAATGTGATATGCATATACACATATATTTAAGCAAAATAATCTATTCTTATCACCACAACTCCTAGAATTTTGAAAAAACTACATTCTTTTCCCCATCAATCTTCTCTTTTCTAGTTTGTAGACTTTTCATCCCATAGCAGCATGCCAAATGATAAAAATCATATTATGGAAATCTTTCTTGTCATAGCTTGATGTTACTAATTCACCACTCAGCAGGCAAGAGTTTTGCTTTTATTTATAGTATTAATGAAGCACTTATCTGGATCATCTACAATGTCTGCTTATTCCTTCAAAGAATGGTATATGTTTACCAGATTTTCAGTGAATATGGGATGCTCAGTCAGTGGAAAGGAGAGAAACTAGTTGGTACAAAATATCTGAAGACTGCAAATTACCTTCATCCCACTCCTGGTTTGTCCTCCTAGGCTTTCTAGCTCATGATGGTGTGTGCTAATTAGAAAGAGATGAGTAATGAGGAATGCCACTCAGATTAACCTGCCTGCTGAGGAATGAAGCATTGACATATAGAAATTGGATAATGTTAAAAATTATAATTTCACTGTAAAAGGACAAAGGAGGAAAGGCTCAATATAATTATACTGGAAGAGAAAAATCTTAGAGATATAATCAATTTTTGTTTTGATTCTTTTTATTGCTATGGTTTAATTGAGAACTTTTTATTATTGTTCCTGAAGTGAAATTTATGTCCTGGTATTTAGAAATTTGTTTTTGTTATTGTTTAGTCATCATTTTACAGAGTGCTTGATAACTGTGGTATTGTCTAAAAGAAAACGATTTGTTTTAACAGTGATAATTTACTGGTTTGGGCATATGTACTCCATCAACAACCTTAACAAGACACCCTGCCTCCGGGGAGGCATGGCCTTAAATGTGACCAGCTGCTTGTGTTAGCTGGTCTAACATACAATGTTTGGACTTGGAAAAGTTAACACATTTTGCTTACACTTGTTAACAAGTAAGAACCATGCATTTGTGTGTGTGTGTTTGTGTGTATAAGTGTTTGTGTATATATATGTACATTCACATGCACGTGTGTGTGTGTGTGTGTGTACACAGTAAGCACCTAGCTCCGCTTAACACACCTGGTTCTTGGCAACCATTGACCTGCTTTCTGATACCATATTTTGTTACCCCTTGGTATCCTCTGATTCCAGGTTTCCCCTAACGCTAAAACCTGTATGCTAAAGTCTCTTATATGAAATGGTGCAATACTTAACATATAACCTAGAAACATCTTCCTTGATACTTTAAATCATCTCTTGATGTGAATGCTATGGGAGTAGTTGCTTGAGAAATAAAGAAAAAGAAAGTCTGTTTATGTTCAGCCTAGACACTATCATCACAGGCCTTACTGTGTAATATGTGAAGTGTGCCAAATGACTTCTGGAGGAGTGAATGAGACAGGAGGTTCATCAGGGTACATCTGCACATTGCTTCTTCACTCATGTGGACCCAGTGTAATGCTCTATGGGCTGTAAATGCAAGCTTTGCTTTGTGGAATGTTCTGGAATTTTAAAACAATATTTTCTATCTACAGTGGGTCAAATTCACCTGTGTGGTACCTACAGATCCAGAGGGTCAACTGTACTTTTTGTCTATTTAGAACTTCATAGAATAGAATTGAACAATATGCATGACTACTTTTGTTCAACATAATGGCATAATATATTTATTCATATTGTTCCACATAGCATCGTCTTGTGCCTTTTTCATGTCAAGTATTTTGGGCTTCTATGAAGAAACTATTATAAGTATCCATGTATGAGTATTTGTGTATACATGTTTTCATATGTGTATATATGTATACCCATAAGCATAATTGGTAGGCCATATAACAAACACATACTTAATTTTATAGGAGATTGCCAAAGTTTTTCCCAAAGTAGTTGTAAAATTTTATATTCTGATTATAACTCTTTTCAATTCATCAAGTGTTATGAGCTGTTTGAGTCCCCTTTCTTGCACTGTAGTTGTAAATGTGATTCTGAGCAGAAAGCAAAGATGATAGCATTCCCTTCATTTTCACCATTTTTATGGGGGCATCACTGTGCTATGATCCAATTGTTGAAAACATTTATTAAACATATTTCTTCCAGTTTTTTAGTTTTGGTTTTTAATGTCAAGAAGGTAAATTGAGTGCTTGTTGTACTGTAATGGTTACAAAGTCAGCGTATTTCAGCATAATACCCACAACTGATGTTTCCCATCATACATCATTTTGTGACTAGAAAAAAAAAATCAAAACTCTACTGCAAAACCCCACTCAGGATGAATTTTAAAAATCTCTACTCTGTCATTGGAACAGGGTCAGAATTTACACATTTACAGATGACTTTTCTATTATGTTGTTTTCAAAATTTGCCTAATATAATATTTTAACAGAAAATTTCTTCTTTCAGTAAAAGAGATGATCTCTTTTTAGAGACCCATTATATATGTTAATCATCTAGACGAGTGAAGAAATCCATTATAAGCAGTGTGTCTAATTTGGGAAGTAATGCTGTCTGTCCCAGTGATGTCATGGTTCAGTTGTAGATTAATAGTGCTTTTGAGACCAGAGGAGTTAACTATCCTCCTTGTGAATAATATATACCTGCCAGGTGGTAGGGTTATAGCAAATTTGGCATAACACTAATGATGAAAATTGTAAAGATTATTTTTCTGCCTCAAGAACCCATAACTGGGACTGGGGATATAGCTCAGTTGGTAGAGTGCCTGCCTTGGAAGCACAAGGCCCTGGGTTCAATCCCCAGCACTGCAAAAAAAAAAAAAAAAAAAAAAAAAAATTTCATAACTATGTCTTTAAAACTGTAAGGTCCACCATCCAATTAGATTAAAATTTAGATTATTAGTGGGAATAGGCTTTTATTTGTTAATAATAGAATGCAGGGTAAGTTGAGGCTCTAGGTTTTCTTAACTGAGTCATATATTCAAATTTCTTTATGAAGTTAGACCAAGCATCATTTTTTTCTAACTCTTTTTTCATGAGAATCCCTTTTTAATAACCCTTAAGTGATCATAATGTTGCATTTTGTAACAGTTAAACAAGATGACAAAATAGGGTTTCCAATTATGTGGTAATTTCATAAAATCTGCAAATATTTCTAAAACAGCAGAGCATATTTACATGATCTAGTAATAGAATCACAGACTCATTACAACTAACAGACCAGCTTTCAAGAGATGGGATATATATATATATATATATATATATATATATGCCTGGTATTCACATGGTTAAGCAGGCACAGGAAAATTTTTAAGGAATTTTCAGTTCTTCAAATTCACAAATGCTTATTTTCTAAAACCAACTTTTTGGTTTCGCCTCACCTTCTCCTTGCTCTCTACTCCAAAGAAGAAAAAATAAAAAAGGTAAAACAAAGAACAAGTTGAAATATTGATGTTAGTCTTGATGAAGTGGATGGTATTAGTTACTGGGTAAAATTTTTGTTGCAGATAATAGGATAAATATCAAGGCTTATAAACATAAAATTATTTAATAAAGATACCGGAATGAAAGTCTAAGTTCAAGAAGCAGAAATCATAAAATTTCTGACTGATCAAGACAGAATTTATGTATTGGTTTTTTAAATATATGTTAATTATCAACTTATTTTACTTAAAACTAAACCCAACATTAAACCGTGGAGGTAAATTTAAGAAATGTTTGGAGAACAAAGGAATGGGGTGCTGAGACATGTGGGAGGGAGAAAGTCTGCTTCCTCATTTCTCTCTTCTGCTGTTCTTGTGATTGGAAATGCCAAACTGGCACAGGGGTCTGCAACTGGTCTTCTGGATGTTTATGGATATAATCAAGAGCCTGGCATGCACTGATACGATTCGTGGCATATTTCTATGGCAATTATCTCTCAGGTCCTCATTACATTTTGCTGCTATATATGAGCCATTTGGCATTTGGGAAGCAAAAAAATAATTATGAGAGATATAAAGAGGTCACTTGTCTCAAACTTGCATAAAAAAATAAGGAAGAGAGAGAGAGAGAGAGTGAGCAAGAGAGAGAGCTCACTGTAGTTGATTTTCTATGAAAGATTTCACAGTTAATATGTTTAGACCATTTATTTTAGGACTTGGCTGTGTTTTCAGAGACTGCCACATAGCAAAGGCATATGGCCTGTTTTAAAAAGAAAAGAAAAAAAAAGTAAAAAGGCTTTTTTGTTGTCATTGTTTAAATTACATGTTGTGTAGACTCATAACAAATCCTTTTTAATGCAATTAGGCAAGGGAATTTGCCTTATGCTCTTACATACCAAAGGTGGTGATGTCGTGACAGAAGAAATTTTTTGACAATGGAAGAAAGCTATGGAGATGTCTAAAGCAGCAATGTTATCTCCAACATTCACAACTGAAGTCTGACCCAAATACCTTACCTTAAAAAAAGGAAGGAAAAAAAAAAAAAAAAAAGCAACAGCAATAAAACTAGGACTTTGTCTGCCTGGGGCTTTTTTGAAATTTTGTGGGGGAAGAGCTTAGAGAACAATAGTAAGAGTAATCTGATACCTTTTGTGTCATTTCATATACCTGAGTTCGAACAATCTTATTGATATTGCCAATGTTTTCTGAATATGCGCTGTAAGTCTTCAAAGCCCTGTCTAAATGCTATATTGACAACAAATTAAACCTGACTGAATGTAGATGTTTTCTCTTTGTGAGGTCTCTGAGGATACGAAATGCCATTCACTGGTCTATTTAGACTCTCAAATCCTACCTGACTAGAATATCATGTTTTAGAAAACTCCAACTGTAGCATTTACTGTAATTGCGACATAGCTTTCCCCGCAGCAAAATAATGTTAGCTCTTTTCTACATCTGACAAAGCACAAATAACTATTATTTAATGATACAAAAGATGCTGAGCCTGAAGTGTTTCCTAATGTATTTCTCCAGTGGTTGGTAAGAAACAAAAGAATAACTACGCATATTAACCCAAGTGTAGAGATAACAAGGATTTTAATTAGTGAGAGTATCATATCATAGGCTTCACTGTAGCAATTTGTTATAATGTAATTTGTAGAATCAAATGAAAAGTAATTGTATTATATTAAAGGCAATAGAAAAGGTTATGCAGAAAACAGAGGCAGTGTCATGCCCAGCTGATGCCCTGGGCAACACGGCCATTAGTTTTGTGACTCCAGCCCATGAGAATACGTGCTAATGGGCAGTGCTTGAAGACATGAATTATGTCTAGCAATATTTGTGTAGCAAATATTTCCACATGTATTGCTAAATAATAGGATTTGCTTAACCAACTAAATTTTGAAGTTTTCACTTACGCTTAAAAGAAGATAATTTTGTAAAATACAAATTTGCCCAAAATTGCTGTATTTTTCTTTTATAAAAAAAGTCACTATCCCTGATTTTAAAATCTGATTCACTGATAAATGTCTCTTTGCATTTAATGATTTAAACAAATAAAAATTTCCATGAAAGTATAAATGATGATATGTTATATGTACATTCCTTTGTTTTCCCCAAAACCTGTGAGTGTATAGATATATATATACACAAATGTAAAGTGTATGTCTGTAAAATATACCTATATACTCATATATATACACTATTGTACAAACAAGTAACTGAAATAATACTGCCCTTAGCTCTAACTATTCCAATTTTTAAATTGAAGTGTTTTTAATGAATGCAATTTAGCGTGATTTAAAAAGAATATTTAAAAAGAACATAATTAGTTTTTTTCTCTTACTGCTCAAGATTATAGAATCTCATTTTTAGAAGAATCTTCAAGACTTATCCATCTCAACCTTTGGGAAAAATATTGAATTCACATGTCAGTACATTGTTCATGAATTTCAGACAAACAACTCCTACGATGGGGAAATAAATCTTCCTGTGGCATGAAGCACTTCCTTGGTTGAGGTCACACTCTTCTTAATGCCCTCTAGTAGATTCACACTTCTCTTAAATAACATCTTCCATAATTCAAGGAAAATATTTATGAATAGACTAATACAAAGGGAAGTCATTGTTATCATTTAGTATTAGGTGTTTCCCAAAAGTTTATCTATGAGACAATGCAAGAACATTCGGAGGTAAATGATTGAGTTATGATGGCCTTAACCCAATCAGTGAATTAATCCCCAGATGGGGATTAACTGCGTGGTAACTGAAGGCAGGTGAGGTATGACTGGAGGAGGTGGACATTGGGGGAATGCTTTTGGGGTTTCTATATTGTCCTTGTCCTATATTGGGGAGTGCTCTCTGCTTCCTGGTGCCATTACCCAGCTGCTTTCCTCTACCACACTCTTCTGCTAGGATGTTCTGCCTCACCTTGAACCTCAAGAAATAGAACCAGCTGTCTATGGACTGAGACCTCTGAAACCGTGAGCTCCCAAATAAATTTCTCCTCCTTTAAAATTGTTCTTGTCAGTCTTTTAGTCACAGCAGGGCAAAGCTGACTAAAATAGTCATTTTCTAAATATAATAACGATCCTTTAGAAAAAACTACATAGCAGTTATCTGAGCTTATTTTCAAGTGTTGGTCCTAATCATTTGATCTGCAACTTATGAAGTTGGACACAGAGATATATTTATCCCTCTGAGATCTCGCATTTGATTTGGGCCATTGTTCCAACGTGTCAGGGCTGTTTTTGGATCCCAAGGTTGTCATTCAATATTGATTCTCTAAGTCAGGTTTAAATTATTTATAATTTTGAGAAGCTCATTATCCATGGACTCTCATCTATGCATAACAAAAATTAGGAAAAAAATAAGGTATTATAATGAATTAAAAAAAATCAGTTACCATTGAAATTATGCATCAAAGTCATTTGTGAATTTCATTTTGTCACCTTTTCTCACTGATTCTATTATTTAAGCTAAATGTATATTTGAAATGTACCAACACAAAATATTTCTCCTCAGCAGTGTTAAAATGCTTCCCTTCGGGTGGTCTGGATTAGAGGAATGTGCAGGTGAGAAGTATACAGGCAAACCTTTTTTTATGTGATCTCTTTTAATCTTAGACTGGTTCAGTGATCCCCCCATTCACATGCCTGAGTATAAATTGTTGTTGTGATGTGAAGGTATACAGAGTTAGAAAAAGTAGGAAAGGCTAGTGTATAATGACTCAGGTTTCAGAGTTCTCATTTAAAACATACAAAGGTAGGAAAACATACTTTATCACTATTTTTTGGCATTTTGAGAGCATTCTCCTTGGACATTTTTTTAAACCAAAAACCCATAAATAGTTCAATGCAATGGACTGAATGTTTGTGCTCCCCCAAATTCATATGTTGAAATCCTAATACTATGCTATTAGGAGGTGGGGCCTCTAGAAAGTAATTAATCATGAAGGTGAAGCGCTCCTGAACAGGGTTAGTGCATTTATAAAAGAGTCCCGAGAAAGCAACATGCAGAAGATGGCAGACTGAGCACCCCAGACTGACCAGCACCTTGATGTCTTGCTAGCCTCCAGACATGTGAGAAACAAAATTGTTTCGTTAAAAGACACTCTGTGTGGGGCATGAGCTATCCTAGACCAGGCTTGTGTTGATTCTGCCATGCAGTTAGACATTGTGTGTTCACAGCTACTCCAGGGAACCTGGCTGGAAACAGCACTGGTAGCTCCTTCAGCCAGGCCTGCCTTGGCCTTGGCCGAGTCCCACAGTAGCCCATGAAAGAATGGGGTTTGGTTTGCAGCCAGCTGATGGGTGGCGCAGGCCAAGCTCCTAGAGCACAGCACCTCACCCATCCCTATCACACAGCTGTACCCTTGTTTAATAAAGGTGTTATTGCCACTTGGTCACCGGTTCTTCCTCTCTGCTAGTGTCTTACACTCTTCTGCAACAAAATGTAGGTACAGGTCCTCCCATTAGAAACACCAGGGGAAGAGTTAGTCTCTGGTTTTTCAGAAGTTGCTGGTGGGTTTTTGTGTGTTGTGTTATATCGATGATTTTTAATTATTTTTCTTCTTGATTTTTACATTATATATTTAGAAGGCAGTATCTTTTGTACTGTGAATTTTCAGTAGAATATGCATAATGCACTTTATTTTTTACTTCTGTTGGTGTGAATTGTATATAGTCTGTGTGCTTTTCATGATGAGAATAAACCTTTTCTTTATATATACAAAAAAGACACTCAGTCTACAGTGATGAACTGAGATATTCAATAAAGGTATTTCCCAAAGGGAAATTATAGGCATGCTTTGATTGTACTGTAACCAAAACGAATTTAAAACTCATTTTTATAAGTTGATTTGTTAGTCAACTTTTTGTTGGTATGACCAAAATATCTGACAAGAACAACTTAGAGGAGGAGGAATTTGGCTCAGAGATTCACTGCATGTTTCTCCAACTTCACTGCTCTGGGCCCAAGAAGAGGAAGAACATCATGATGGAATAACATGGTGGTGTAGTGTTGCTGGCTCTTGGAGGCCAGGAAGCAGTGAGGGAGAGAGAGAGAGATGGGAAGGGGTCACAAGGAAGGTGCATCCTGCCAAGCTATACCACCAGTGACCCACCTCCTCCTGCTATGTCCCACCTGCCAACAGTTACTATCCTGTCAGTCCATTCAAACTAGCATGGACAGATTATGTTCCAGTTCTCATTATCTAATTATCTCACCTCTGAATACTCCTGCATTAATGTAGAAGCTCGTGGGGGTACCTCATTTCTAAACCCTAACAATTGGGCAATGTTAAAACATAAAACATTTTTTTAGTGATCGTGTTTTAGATGCTTTTTCATATGAAAACATTCTTTTATATATAAGAAGATATGCTAAATGGAATAAAACTATGACAAAGAAATATGATTGAAATGTATTACATTCTTAAACATATTTCACATTAAAAATACCAAAATATAACAATGATTTAATATTTTCTACTTGAAAAGCTATAGTTTTGAGCCAAGGAAATGGATTGCGATGTTGAATTTTCTGTGCTTTATGGAAGTATTACTATAAAAGTGACACAGCCGATGTGGAAATATATCATAGAAGAGTTCAAATATACTGGGAAATAGATATGGAAATGGTTATTGATAGAAGTTAGAATGTCTCATTTTTAACATTAAACACTTAAAGCTTTTTCATAGCAGAGAATCAGATACTCCATAAAGTGCTGTTTGGTACATAGATAGGGAGGATATTTTAGAATGGTATTTCCTCATCTTCTCTAAAGGTGTCTATTTCAATCATGGTGTCATGGTTTGGATATGAGGTGTTTTCCCCAAACTCCTGTGTTTCTGTAGGAATACTCAGAGGTGAAATGATTAGAATGACTGGATTGTGAGAGCTATGACCTAATCAGTCCACCCTAGTTTGAATGGACTGACTGGATGGTAAGTGTAGGCAGGTGGGGCATGGCTGGAGGAGGGGTGTCACTAGGGACTTGCCCTGGAGGGGTTTATCTTCCCTGTGGTCCCTTTCCCCTCTCTCTCTCTGCTTCCTAGCTTCCATGCATAGAGGACCATTCCTCCACCAAGTCTTTCTACCACCAAGTCTTTCTACCGTGATGTTCTGCCTTACCTTGGGTCCACAGCAATGGAATCTCTGTCTATGGACTGAGTCCTTTTATACCATAAGCCAAAACAAACCTCTCGTCAAAGTTGTTCTTGTCAGGTATTTTGGTAACAGTGACACAAGACTTGAGTGAAAAACACAGTAAAATAAAACAAGGACCATTTAGTGAGTGATCAGTGTCTGCCTTTTGATCAAAAATATAACTGAGTGTCCCCCAAGAGTTTCACAACATATTGTCATTCAGATACTTTATGTAATGCGAATAGTTAATGCCAATAGGGTCACCAATAGACTGGTCAGTATAAAAAAAAAATTCTTTCCATACTTGGTCTAGGTGGAATTTCAACAGCCTTATTGATGATTCTAATATTTTCATCACATATTTTGTACTCTCGTAAGTGCAAAGAATATACCCAGTTAAAGAACTGTTGTCTTAAGAGTTAACACATGTTGTCAGGTGTGGTGGTAGTGGTACATGCCTGTAATCCCAGCAGCTGGGGAGGCTGAGGCAGGAGGATGGAGAGTTCAAAGCCAGCCTCAGCAAAAGCAAAAAGTGAAGCACTAAGCAACTCAGTGAGCCCCTGCCTCTAAATAAAATACAAAACAGGAATGGGGATGTGGCTCAGTGGTTGAGTGCCCCTGAGTTCAATCCCTGGTACCCCACTCCCCCAAAAATGGTTAACAAATGTACATGTTCTCTGGGGGGAGGAAGTTGAGCACTTTGCAATAGAAAGCCAGTTGTATTCATGGTGGAATTGAAAGACACAGAAAATAATGCAAGAAGATGACAAACAAGATTATGAAGGACTAAAAGAATAAAGTTTTTTTGCATATTATGTTTGAGATATCTATGAATGATTGAAGTGGAGATAGTGGAATCAGAAGGCCATTATAAAGATCAAAGAGGAAAGATAAAAAAAAATTTCTGTTACTCTGCTTTTTAGAATATAAATAATCTGTGGGCTGTGGGGGGTGGGTTATCTTCCAATTTAATACCACTTATCACATAACCCAGGGGCAATCATTTAATGAGTATTATTTTAATTAGAATTGAATTAGACTCGAGATGCTCATATTTCAAATCCCAAGATAAAAAGTTGGCCATAAAAAAGAAATGTGCTTCTGGAGCAATTTGTCATTCATTTATTTCATGGAAAGGATTAGATAGGAAATTAGTCATTTCCATGGTTTGTATATGAATCGAGGTTGTTCCCCCAAGGGTTCTTGTGTTGGAGGCTTGATTCTCAGTGTGGTGATATTAGAAGTAATGAAATCTTTAAAATGTGTGGCCTAATGAGAAATCCTTAGGTCAGTCAGGGGATTGGCCTGAGAAGAGATTGTGGGACCTCAGAATCTCTGGTGTTCTGTTTCAAGATGTGATTGATTGATTGTGAGATCCTCATCAGACCCAGTCAATGCTTTTCTTTGCCCTTGAATTCTCTGGAACTATGACCTAAATAAGCTTTACTTTATAAAGTCACCCAACCTCAGGTATTCTGTTATAGTAATGGAAAATGAACTTTTATCATGAAGAAATATCAGAATGCCAAAAAAGAAAATGAAACTACTTAGGAGGTTTCATCAGCTTAGGAATCAGTCAAAACTGCTGTGAAGTGAAGCCAGGAGTTTCTCTCTCTCTCTCTCTCTCTCTCTCTCTCAGTAACAGGAAGATATTGGGAACAACAGGCAGTTTAATATTTCTTTCAGTGTGTGTGTTGGCACTTGCCTGTAATCCCAGCAGCTGAAGATGCTGAGGCAGGAAGATCACAAATTAAAAGCCAGCCTCAGCAACTTAGTGAGGCCCTAAGCAACTTAGTAAGACCCTGTCTCAAAACAGAAAATAAAAATGGGCCGGGGATGTGGTTCAGTGGTTAAGTGTTCCTGAGTTCAATTCCTGGTAAACAAAAAATATATAAATTTTTTTTCTCTGATAGAACATATCTTCTATTAGTGTGCTATGAACAGGTGCTAATATTCTAACTTGGATAAAGAGAATTGAATAGAGAAACGAAATAGCAGATGGGAAGGGGGAAGACTGACTGCAGAGACTTGGGTTTCCATTGTTTTATGGGCCTTGTTTCAAGATTCCCAGAGAAGTCTTCCACGAAGTAGAATCTTAGGAAAGAACTGAGGACAACCTACGAGACTAAACAGGTTCAAGAGAATGAGTGTAAGAGATATTCCATGTGCAAATAAAGAACAATCAGCAAAAATCTATAGTGCAATTAGGGGCCGTGGAATGACATTATTATGAGCCTGATAAATTATTTGAATCTAACAAATTACTCATTTACAGTGAGCCCAAGATCTTCCTAAAGGACAAAGAAGGAGTTTCTACTGAAAAATAAAAGCAAAATTATAGGGACAAGAAGGTAGGTCAGCAACAAAGCTGGGGATCAGAAAAGGAAAGAATCAGCACCCAACTTGGCCATTTCTAGTTCAGACTCCACCCTGCTGGCAAAACTTCTGTCGTTCCCCAGTGTCTTCAGAATGAAATCCAGTTCTTGGTATGGTTGTTGATACCCTCCATTTTCTGATCCAATCAAACCTTTCAGGTTACATAGCCTTCTGTTCACCTACCAGACTCTTGGCACAGTTTACCTGCCCAGAAGTAGACAAATACAAATCAAAATGGATTGCTCAAAATTGCCCAAACCAGTTCTGAGCTCTCCTATATCATTTTCATTGGTCTGAACTGTCTTTCCTCACATCTTTGTGTATCAAATAAACCTTCCCTGAACAAACTCAAATACTTTGTCCTTGGAACATCCTCCTCTAGCCTAAATACTGTTTTACTTTCTCAACAATCATATCATTTGTTTGTACATTTGTACATTTTGTAAAGCACACATGTGAGAAACCTTGCATTTTAATTCCCTATACCTGCCTTATAGCTCTTTCCAACCAGATTACAATTCTCTTGACACCTGATGACAAAACCTGTTTGTTTTTGAACCCCAGATCGATGCTTAATGCTGTACCTAACACATGAATGGTTATGAAACATATGCTCTTGTGCATTATTTCAGGCTATGTTTCAATCTGCCAAATATTCTGCCAGAATATTTTAATGTGTTATTTTTTCTAAAATGGTTCTCAAATTTTAGCTTTAAGAATAACAGAAGAGTTTGTTAAAATTCAGCATCCTAGGTGTTCCCCACTAACATTTAAACTTAGTAAATCAGGTGTCAGGCCAGGGAGTGTGATGGTAGGCAAGCTCTTCAGCTAAGTTATTGGCAGATGGGGCCTCACTCTGAAAAGCAGGACATCACCAAAGCCTAATTGGCCTCCAAAAATCTTTGCTTCCCTGTGTGCAATGCAGACATTTTCTGAAAATTGGTAACCAAGCAAGAAACTAAATTTCCCAGTCAGCTTGCACCTATACTGACATGGTACAAAGTCACTACTTAGAAAAAAAAGAAAATAAGGATAAAGTGACTGATATCATTCCCGAGCCAGTGAGTTTAAGAAATGGAACAAAATGAAGATAATAGAGTTATAAGAAAAAAGAAGCATCAGTTCTAATTCGCAAGGCACCTGCCATAGGAAAGTGTGTGTTCCACCCATACAAAGCCTGTTTGAGATTGTATGAAAGAGAAATAAACTCTTGTCAGCGTAGCCATGATCTATTTTGGAATTTTGAAAATAATAGTAAATAGTGTTACCCTATATAGCATATTCATTTTTCAAGAACTAAAAGAGAATTGCTTAAGTAAAGAGGATTAGATTTTTATGATCTTTTTTTATCAAGTAGGTAGAAAAACACTCGAACAAAATTCGTGAAATATTAGACTTAACGGTTTCAAGAAAATCTACCAAAGGGAAGATACCCACTGGTGTTTTAATACTAACAACTCTTAGTGAAGATATGCAAGATGGTATAAAAAATCCATTTTAACATTTTATTTATAAAATAATTTTTACATCTGCATTTTAATAATAATGTATACATATTATTAGTCCTTTTAGGTAATCTTTTATGAAATCTAGGACTGAGAAGAATAACTGCCTAAAAGCAAATTTTAATTTCTCAAAATTAAAGACAAATAAACAAATGAAGAAGAAGACTAAATTCTGGTAGGAAGGTAGCGGAGCCCTACCTACGTCTTGCTACTCCACGAATGGCAATGGACATAATCTTTTCTGAATTCGTTTTCAGTTTCCTATGTCTGTTGGCAGTTCCTATAGGCCCAGGCATCCTGCAATTGGTGTAGCTGACAATTTGCAAAGTACCATGCTAATTTGAATCTCTTCCCTTTACCCTAATTCATGAGGCATTTCATGATGCAGTCATAACAAACAAGAGACTGTCGATTTCCCCATACGCATATCATGCTCTATTGGATCAACCATCATTTATAACATTATTGGATTCTACAGGATCTATTATTACTCCCTTTTGTCAGAAAAGTGTTGAATTTTCCCAAGCAGAAATAAGTCTTGTAGCTCTTCATTTGCATTTTAGAAGCCTCATTTCCAGGCATTTACTCTTTGTAAGTAAACAGATGGATTTTAAATATTAAAAACCCATTTGGTATGACTGAAAACTTAACCGCCTACATTCCCCCATTACAGAATCTTTGGGTGTGAAATTGAAAAGTAAATTATACTATGTTCAGTCTGAAGAAGGTTCATCTAAAGCTTTGTCTTTGTTAAATTGAAGGGGAGTTTTATTATGGACAAAGATTGTAAAAGAAACTGCTGGCAGGCGGGATACTGACCCTATACTACCAAGAGACAAGCGCTTTTGATTTCAAAATGTGTAATTTGGGTGTATCTGAGACAGTCTTTTTCAAATGCCTAGTGAATATACCACAAACAAGTAAAGATAACAAAATAGGGAAAATAAAAACGCGATTCACTCTCAGGAGGCTCCTGGAGATGTTCACGTCTATCTACCTTCCACCTGCTAACATGGCACCCTGTTGCCATTTCACCAGAAGTTTGTTGAAAAGTTGTGAATGGGAAGTCAGCCAATGCCTATGCTTTATCAGCTTATTAGAAAACAACTTGTGGACAACTGGATTATAATATTTTCTCCATAAACCAACTGTTATGTCACAAAACAGAGGCAAGTGATTTGAAGTGGAAGAGAAGAAGCAGCAGGAGTGAAGGCAGGTTTTGAACAAAATATCTGTCTTGTGCAAAGATGCATTAACAAATAACAGGGAAGACAGGTGCTACGGGCTTCTGAGTCCCCTTCTTCCACTGCTATTTGGCTTAGCAGGGCATATTTGATTGCTCTATTAGCCTGTAGACATTTCATCTAGAGTTACACAGGGTGAAAAGAAATTGGTCCATTATGCGCATTCTCAGAAGAAGTAAATTTTCTAAAAAAGATACTATAATGAGGGGTGGGGGAAGGGCATACATGCACTCACACACTGAGTCATTTGGAGTTAATAGAACAGGAAATATAACGATGTGCTATGACATTCATCTAAAGCGATTGAAGGTTAGAAAAATAGCAGGGAGATGTAAGAAAATATTTGGTGTTGCAAACAACCAGAATCAAAGGTGGCAAGCATTGAAATTTTAAGGCAGCAGAATTTAGACTCAGGAGTAAACAGCTCCTTCTCCAGTAATGTCTAGCATTACTGGTTCTGGGAGGTAAAAGCACAGATGATGACATTAGCTCTTTCTGTGGCCGACTGTTATTTAACCTTGCTGAGCCTCACTGCCCTGGACTTGGTGCCTATTTTCTTAGAGTTGTTGTGAGGTATTCAAGAGGTTCTGGGAATTCAACCTTTGCCTAATATGTCCTCTCTTAAGGAGTGATCCTATGCCAACAGAATATTCTCAAATTAAAAAATATGTTTTAAACCCCCAGCACCAAGTCCTTCAGCTTTTAAGTGTTGGTAAAATTCACTTGCCAGGCACAATGACTCATCCCTATAATCCCAGCAACTCAGGAGGCTGAGGTAGGAGGATCATGAGTTCAAAGCCAGCCTCAGTAGATTAGTGAGGCACTCAGCAACTCAGGGAGACCCTGTCTCTAAATAAAATATAAAAATGGGCAGGATACCTGGGTCACTGGTTAAGCTCCCCTAGGTTCAATCCCCAATACCAAAAAAAAAAAAAAAAAAAATCACTTGAACACACACAAATGAAAATATTTATTTCTAAGGTATAACCATTTTCTTGGATTAAGAACTCAAATAGGGTTGACTTGTGTAGCTTTATCAATCAGGAGACAATGAGCCATTTTCTTCTCAAGTTAGTAGAACTTTATTAGTATGTATTACATGACTAAATACATGGCAAATGCAAGAGGTTTTTTCTATTTTCCCCAAATAGAAGTTTTATGAAGGTTTTAAACTTTTTAAATTTGCCATTTGAAATGCTTGCCAATGAAGAAAAATAGCTAGATGCCTTGATATAATATTTAAGTGATTAATTATTAATTAATATTTTAATTATGTATATAGAATATTTTCTTTGCTTAGAAATCATGTTTTTTTCAGTCTATATTTCTGTGAACACTTTAAAACCATTTGTTCCTTTTCTACACCTTCTGTCTCATTATGATGTTAGTGAATTCTAGAGTTATCTAATAGTTTTCTAGAGCTGGTTATCTAAGAACTTATTTTAGTTGTTTCAGACTCAGTATTTTAAGATACATATATGAAGGAATTGCTGGAATCCTGTTCTTTTATATTTGGATAATAGTCTGTTTCAATTGGTCTTATATCATTTGCTTGTGATTTTTATATCATAATCACTCTCAGTATTACCTTCTGAAGGTTCTCTGGGAAGATTTCTACAAACATGTCCACAACAAGGGCATTCACATAGTTTTTACCCATTCTGTCAGGTGACCACTTTTAGGCATCCATAACCAACTCTGATTATGAAATCTAAAACGGTGTCTTTTGCTACATAATTTTGCTTTCAAAAATAAGATCATTTATTGTGTGCTATATTTATTTATAGTGTGCTATATTTGAATTTCTCAGTACTGGAATACATACCAACTTCTTTTTCTTGGAGGGAAGGGCAAGCAGATGCATCATATTTAGAACTTTAAAACTTTGTTTTTTTCCTGTATTTTCACTATTCTAGGCATTTTTTTATTGTCAGATCTTTCAGACATCAGCTTTATATTTTGTTCCTTAATTGTCATTCAGTTAAATACTTAGGAGATTTTTTTGAGGGGCTACTAAGTGAAATGAATACAACGTTACATAGCTGGTGATCTTCAGGAAAACATAATTTATAAGTTTATAATTTCAAAAGATAAATATCATGGCCAGTCATGGCTTGAAGTGTTGAGAAGTAAAATGCAGCTTGTGTGTTTGTGTGTTTGTGTGTGTGTATGCATGGGCTCATGAACACGCATATGGGCACATGTACATGTGTGCACACACACATACTCTTGCGTGTGTATTCTTACCACCCAGAAACCCAGTAGGTTTGGTGGTGAGAGTCACAAGCTTGGAGGAGGCATTGTTAGAGCTGAGCTGGAAAGAAAAATAAGCAACTGTGAGCTAGAAAAAGCTGGTGTAAAAGGTGGTGAGGGAAAGCACAGGCTATTTAGGAAAGCAATTTTTATGATTGAATATAGGGTACATATGGGCTGATGAGAGGATATTAAATTGGAAAGGCTGGTAAGAGACACAGAGTAAAAAGCCATGCTTACAAATCTAAGAAGTTTTGATTTATATTCTGAAGGGAAGGTGAGCCATTACTTTATGTGATATGACAAGAAATGACATGATCAGATTTATGTTGAACGAAGACCTCTTCAGCATTGCCAAGGAAGAGTAAGAAGGGAATGAAACTGCAGACAGATCATCTAATGGATGAGGAACTAATATGATTTTCAGTACTGGTGATCTAGCCCACTTTGCTATTCTTTGTAGACATAGCAAAGCAAGGATCTTGCAACCTTCACTTCTGGTCTAGTATCCATATAGTTCAGAACAAGGTTCAAAGCATTTCTTCACATCTGTTAGTGTTCTTGCTTGTGAAAATGGGGGACTACACAACTTCTCTATACAATTTCCCTAGAATGCAGATGTTCTCATATGTGCATATAAATGTACACTCTTCACATTCTTTTCCCTGACCTTTAAATCTACGGATATTATGACATTATGTACTCATAAGTAATAAACTTGGAATTTATTGAAATCTATATATTTCTCTGCTGTACTTTATATTGCAAAATTACTTTGTTAATTTCTATACAAAATGTTGTGAAGTATGCTTTCCAAATTAGAAGGTCAAGATTGGAGCAAGGAATCATGAGGCATGATTAGGCCAACACTTGCTCTATTCCCCAAGGAAGAAGTCTATTTATATAATAGGAGGTCAAATTAGCTTTCAGGTTCAAGCACTGTCCGTTATTAGAATCATAAATCATAAAACATTTTGCAGAACAGCAAATACTCTAAATATTCTTTCAAAGTAATCATTAAAACTTAATAATACATTCTTCTTGCCTATGCCAATAATTTAGAATAAATTTAAAAGTTTGAAAACTCTTGTGCTAATCTTACTGACTTATTTGCCATTTCTTGAACCCAAATGTAGTTCTCCCCATTCCAAATTTTTTTCATTTCTCACCTTAGCACCTTACATTCCTTCATAACAATTCTGAAAAGTGTGCCCTAATGATTTCATCTGGAAATGACCTAACTTTTTTTTCTGGATCTCAGAGCAACTGTTGTTAGTAAATATTAATTTGGCAATAAAACGAATTGTCTGGGATGACTTTTCTATTTTAGTTTTGAGTTGTTGGAATGTAGGAAAAATGGATGCAATCATTACTTCTCTAGGTTTCGCAATTTACAACTGTTTCATAGAAGTTAAATCCTAAAAGTATCCCAGTAGATAAAAAGGAAGATGGTATTCTCTCTCCTTTATAGATAAGAAAATTAACATTTATTAATTGACTCAATAAGTGCTATTTTGGGATATAAAGATGTAGGAAGATGCTTTTATTTTCTTGAATAGTTTAAAGGTTAGTTGGAGAAACAGATGATGAAACATTAAGTTTCTCAAAGAAAGTAAAGCATGTCATAAATAAGAAAACCAAGCCTCACCCACCCCCTGTCCACCAGGCTTCAGCAGAACGGTTTTTTGCCTAGTTCATGAATTATTTCATATTGGTTGAGTCAACAGATGCTTTTAAGTACTTAACTTGCTGATTCCTTGGCAAATGTTGTGTTTTTATGTCATCACGTTCTCTTGGATGAGTGCCTTCTTTTAAATTCAGTCCTGCTTGAGCTATTTTGTAGCATCTTCCTTCTTGCCCAACCAGTAAATGTTGTTCCTCTGAATTCATTCTATAGACCTCTTCTGATTTGACTCCACATACTTTACCTGGGCAGTTTCATTCACTGCCATGACAGGATTAACATCCCAGTGTAAGTATGATTCCCAATAATCCACAGCCAAATGTGCCTCCTGACTTCCAGCTCAAACCTCACTTGGATGTTTCTCTCTTTCAATCTCTGATTCAAAACTGGTTCAAAACTGAATTCCTCATCTCTCCACCCCAATCAGCTCTCTCATTCCTTATTTTAATATATGGCTCCATATCAACCTATGATTAAAAATCTATAAACTAGGAATCTTTCTTGACAACAATATTCACTTAATCAAAACAAATTCAGTTTCTTGATATTTCTTAAATCTATTCCCCATTCTCCAAATGCAGGCTCTACCTTCTTACATCCTTAAGATCCCTGAGGTTTCTCATAGTCTACTTTAATCAATGTCAGGTGACTTTCTCAGCTGATATCTATCCTCTGTGAACTGTGCCACTGTTTTCTTTTGTTTTTAAGCCTTATGCTCTGGACGAATAAACTTTTTCCATAAATATTCTTCCTTTCATAGGCAACTTTGCTTTGACCCTACCCCGTCTTTGGGGATGTGCCTTTCCACCTCTTGCCTAGCTAGATCCCAAAGCTCATTCTGCTTCCTTTGGGAAGGCAAAACATCATGGCAGAATAGTGTGATGGAAGAAAAACAGCTAAGGACATGGTAACAGAAGGTCAGCTCATTAGGGACAAAATATGTACCTCAAAGGCATGTTCCAGTGACCCACCTCTTCCAGACACAACCTACCTGCCTGCAGTTACCACCCAGTTAATCAGGGGGTTAATGCACTGACTAGATCAAGTCTCTCACCACCCAGTCATTTCACCTCTAAATTTTATACATTGTCTCACACATGAGATTTTGGGAGACACCTAATTTCTAAACCATATCAGTAATGTCTTATTTTCTCCTAAGCTATAATGTCCCACATAAACTAAATCTTCAACAAGTATTTATTAGATGAAAAAATGAGTGGATGAACTGTGAATCAGAAGATTACAAATACTGTATCTTTGCATTGCATCATACTGCCCAACATAAGTATTTTCAGAATTTTCACTCTGTTGTTCAGGAGTTAACATTACCCTGTGGTTAAAACATGAAATTTGGAAAGAATTATTGGTTAAAATGTCCACTTCAAAATTTGCTTGCTCTGTAACTTTGTATAACTTACATTTAAAATGTGAACAATATATCTATTTCGTGGAGTTGTAAAAATTAAGCAAGATAAATTCTTGGTTAATTTTTGAATCATCAGTGTCTGGCACAAAACCTAGTGCACAAAAAAATGCCCAATATGTATTTTTAAAAAAATACTTCTGCCAACAAAGAGAAAGTTTGCAACTTTACTAGGGATCAGAATCTTTATTATTAGGAGTAAAAATATTATGGGAAACATGAGGGCTCTCTTTAATTAAGGTTCCACTTAAGTGGGGCACTCTTTTAGAACTGAAACCTAGTATTTTTTTACATACATTCTTTACAGGAAGTTTGTGGAGGGAGGGATAGGGTAGACTTTGTTAGAAAATCTTTATGTGAAAATTCATTTTATAGAGCATAGGCCTAGAGATATATTTTACCCAGTATGGAAGATAATTAAAAACAAATAACTCTTCTATATTACTGCAATAGCCACTATATCACTTTAATGGCAAGTAAAGTCCTAATTGTTGGGCCTTGCTTTGAGAAAGGAATCAACATATTCAATTGAATGTAAAAAGATGAAGTAGGTAGACTTTTATTTTGTTCAGTGCTCTCTTTAGTATAAAAGTGAGAGTTTTCAATCATAATCTTAACTAAAGGGTCAGTGTTTTAGTCAGTTTTTTGCTGCTGTGACCAAAAGATCAAACAAGAACAATTTTAGAAGAGGAAAGTTTTATTTGGTGCTCATGATTTTAGAGGTCCCAGTTCATAGTTGTAACTACGTAGCTCTAGGCCCCAGATGAGGCAGAAGAACATCATGCTAGAGGGATGTGATGGAGGAAAACAGCTCAGGACAAGGCAATTAAGAAGCAGAGAGAAAGAGAGAGAGGAGAGAGAGAGAGAGAGAGAGAGAGAGGGAGAGGGAGAGAGAGAGAGAGAGGAGAGAGAGAGAGAGAGAGAGAGAGACTGACTTCATTTATCAAGGACAAAATATCAATCTCAAAGTCTGCCCTCCTGTGACATATTTCTTACTGCCTACAGTTATAGCTCAGTTAATCCATATCAGTGGATTAATCCACTGATTAGGTTAAGGCTCTCATAACTTAATCATTTCACCTCTGAACATTCTTGCATTGTCTCATGCATGAGCTTTTGTGGGACACCTCATATCTAAACCCTAACAATCAGCTACTGTAAGCTGAGAAAACTGAGGAAAGAATTGTTTGTGTGTGTGTGTGTTTTAAATTTGTAATTTCCTCATGAGTATTAGGATTCTATGAAAGGGTTTTACAAACGTAAGTGATTCCTTTTCATGTTGAACATCTTTAATGACAACAAAATTAATAGTAAATATTTACAAGGTGCTTACCATGTAACAGGCAATTGCTTTTAGAGATGTACATATTAACTCTTTTAACATTTATGAAAGAATCAGGGAATAATTACCAATATTGACAACTCCATTTTACAGATGGAGAAATGCAGGCTCAGAGAGTTTAGGTTCATTGCCTGAGTCCACAAAATAATTCAGCAAGCATAGCTGGGGTTTGAAAGCAGGTATTTGGACTCTGTGGTCCATGTCCTTCACCATTTGGTATACACTTCTCCATGGTCTAGGTCCCATACTTACCAGGAATTGTTACCTCCCTGCCATATGGGCCCTGGTGTTTGCTTCTGGATCAAATTTTCACTCTAAACTAGTGCTCTTGTTCTGAAGAAAGTGTTTATCATATCATTCTACTCTTATAAGTTTAGGATTAAGCTCAGCAGAGCTCTGTGAGTGCAAACCCTTAAAACTTCCCTGATGTTATCACAGGGAGGACGGTCACAAAGAAACGAAGAATAAAAGCACATTTTGCTCACTCCAGATCTAGCTAAACCCTGGCCTAAGGATCAGTCACTTTTATCTAGTTAAGAGGGCAAGCAGCAGTTGCTTTTTTCCCCCAGGTTGAAGGCGAGGTGGGATTCCAAAGCTTATCTCCAGTAATAGGGAAAATTTTGGGCCATCTCAGGAGTAGATCAGAGAGCAGGAAGGAAGGTTGAGGCTCAGAGGGAAGAGAAGAAATGCATGGAGAAGGGAGTGACACCACTCTGAGGGTGTACTGTTGGAGGTATACAGAAAGAATCAGAGTGACTTGGGTGATATGTGGCTGAATCCAGTAAGGAGGCAAAAATCAGAAAAGGGAAGCATATTTGGACAAAGTAAAAGGGTAGAATAGGGGGATTGAGGAAATGTAGAAGAGGAGAGGTAATAGATCTAGAAACAGCTTTTGTGGAGTTGTGAGGTCAATCTATGAGGGCCAGATCAGGAACAGGCAGTATTGATGAAATCAAAGGTTTCAGAGAAAGTCTGGGTCAGGGAACTTCTGGAGGAGGTTGTGAACAGTAGAGTTTATAAGTGAGGGTACCAAGGATTCAGATGCAGAGGAGAGTGCAAGTTGACTGTCAAAGAAGAACCAACGTTGTATGCATGGGAGCTGTGTTTGGGAAGGACAATGTGAGAATGAAGAGGATCTTACACATTAGTGGAGTTCTTGCTTTATGACACATATTTTTATCTTTATTCTTTCTTATGTTCTTTTCTTTTTCTTTATATTTTATCAATCGACGTCAATTTGTTATGTAGTTATGTTTTCTATATCTTTGTTAATCTTACCAAGTCCTTGTTTTGAAATAATGTTGTGTATTTTAAAAAGTGCTTAGAGTTAAATAATTTCTTGTTTCTTCTTATTGATGAGCCATCAGCTCTTATAAACTAGTCTGTTAAGTTCCAAATTATCTTTGGAGGCTACAAGGAAGGGGAAATGTGAGGAGATTTTTTTCTTCCAAGAGGATTTATAGGGATAGAGAAGTTGGTGGCAACTTACAGAATTAGAAACCAGATAAACATTTGATACCAGCAACAGAGAAGATGCCTTTTCTTGTCTGTGACTGACCCTCTAATTTGCATTCTGGGCAGTTTCTTCAGCTCTATTGAGTTATGTCCAGTAATCTATTTACTTGTTAATTGGATTTTTAATTTGAATTCTTGTTTTGTAAGAAAAGTTGTTTTGTTGCTTTAAAAAATCTATCTGATCAATTTTGATAGTTCCTCATTACTTTGTTAGATTCTAAATTCCCAATTATTTTCCTTTAAACATAGTGTCTATTTATTTTTTGTACTGAATCTGATCATTCTAACATTTATAGTCTTTGTGGAATGCTTTATATTTTGTTATACAGGGTCCCTGGTTTTCTGAGCATGTTGAGTAATTTTATATCATGAAAAAAGTTCCTTAGAAATATATCTATCAGATTACTTTGAGGCATTTGTTTAAATTGTATTCATTTAAGAAACAATCATATTCACTTCTGCCAGCTCTCTGGGTGTCCTATCATTCTGGGTCATCTTAACCTTCATGTTTTGACTTGGGATGTTTGGGGCCATGTATGCCCATGGATTTGGGCTAGGAATTCTCAGAGGAGTTCATTATTTCTGCTCCTCCCACAGCCAAAGTAGAGATACTAAAATCTATTTTTATGGGCTCTTGTCTTCCTTCTTTGCTGTTTAATCACTGAGATTGTTGCCAATCGAGTGTTCTGGAAATTCAAATAATTTTCTCTCAGGCTAGAATCAGAGTTTTGGAAAACTGTTCATGACCTTTCTATGACTGTTTAAGACCTAGGTTCTAGGTCAGCAATTCCCAGTTCCCTGGTTTGGGAGTGTTTGGAATCATGTGGGGTTACTTTTGCTTGTTCAATGACTAAGGAGTGTGTTAGGCCTGGTCTGAGTTCCCTTAAGGAACACTGCTCTCTAAGCTTCTAGAGTTTAGATGAGACCACAAAACTGGAAAATGCTCTTGAGGTGAACTCTGCTCCATAACAAGTCTTACTGTGTGGAAATCTTACTTTGCTATCAGCCATGCTATTTAAAAAAAAAAAATAGATAGTTTTCTAGTATCTTAGGTGTTCAATGCCAGCAGAGATTTTATCTAAAAGTTTAGTTTGCTGTATCACCAGAGGTAGAAAAAAATAACATTTACTAGATTGAAAAAAATGGGCTACATAAAGCAAATTTACCTAGTGCAAATTAGATACTTAAAATGTGTTAATTTCCTATAAATGAGAAATATTAGCAAAAGTTCTTGATAGCAGTGGACATAGAATTCTGTTTCCATTATATCATGCATAATTTGATGATGTTAAAACATTGGGAACTGAGGAAGAAAATAGGTTCATGTAGCAGTGAATTTCTTTGTCCTTATTATAATAGCCACATCCATAAGGAGAAAGACGGATTCAACCAATACATATACTGGCTAAGTGAAAACATAAAACCAGACTGGTTTACAATATGACTTAATACTTAAAGCTACAAATTTGATTCTTGAGAGATTTTGTGAAGTCATGGATTGTCTGAGGAAAAAAATTGCTGTCAAATTGGTCAGTAAATCAGTTTTAACTCAGAATACATGAAAGGTCACATAGAACCACATCTTGCATAAGCACTACCCAAATGGCTTTCACAGTTGTGAAAGTGCTGAGGAGATGGGTTTGAAGCAATATCTATCTGCAGACATTCCTTGTCTTTGGAAATGTTTATTCAGTCAACCAAAAGTAAAACAAATGAACCTATCAACATTATTGGCTGTTCTGATACCATACCATAAGGTGATTTTGAAGACAAGGGGCTTAGACTGAAGAATACACCTTCTGTGTGTTTTTCCCTTTATTTAATAGAAAGATTTTATGCCTACATCAGCCTAGGAAATTTGAAATAAAATGTATTGAAAAGATTCAGTTAGTTATTAAAATGTTGATAACTTAGCAACCTGACATGGAAACATTTACTTTCATAAATGCATAGACACTAACAATGAAAATATCTTTAGCTTTGTGAGAGATCATTTTTTCCTTATAAAAAAACAAAGTAAGCCATTCTATGACATCAGATAACAAATTTTGCTACATATAATATTGAAGAAGGGCAGGGAATTTCTCACACTAGCATTGCCTGTCTCAGTTTCAGTATCCATCTCTTCCGGAAATATGTATTCAAAGGGATATAATGTATGAGGATATTTGGAAAGTGCAAAAGCTTCATAAAATGGCAAGGCACTGTTATTATCACCATTATCTCTAGTCTACTTTTTCTTTTTCCCCAGACTCAAAGAAAGCAATATACTGTCTGTGATGGTCTAGGCTCAGACATCCCAGGTTGTTATGATTATTATTACTTTGGGAGGACTGGGGGAGTAGATTCTATGTGCTGATCTTGACTATGGCATTTTCTGACACTCATGTATTTCTGATGAGCCAAGAGAATTTGAAAGCTGGAACTGAGGAGGTTGTTGAGCATCTTGTCTTCCACAGGGACTCGTGAACAGTGTCCTGCATGAAATACAGAGGGAGCCTGCCTTTGTTTGAGTCACACAGGAGGCAACAGGTACTACCTAATGAAGCATCCTTGGGTGGAGTGGGGCTGGATAAACAGCTACCAGGAGAAACTGCCAGGAGAGAATAAAGTTAACAGGCCAAGAAACAATGATCTGAGATAGTACACAGTGGAAAACTAGAGAGAGGCATCAGCTATTACAAAACTGAGCCGTTAAAAGAAATGAGATCTCTGGGGTTCTCTCAGTTCAGAGAAAACAAGTCATGTATTATACATAATTTGATGTAGACCAATTTTCTGAAAATATAAATAAGTATAAAATGGATTGTTATTTTGAACATGGAAAAAAAATTTGAAGAGGAAAAATGAATAACGAATTTTATAGATTATGGATTTTTAGTGCCTGTCACTAAATTTTCTGACCTTTTAGTTTATTCTCAGGAATCTATTTTTAAAACTTTTTCATGTCTGACGGGTTTACAACATAATTGAAGGCACCCAACATTATTTTTTACTATGGCAATAGTTCTGTATTTGCTTGGGCAGACATATTGAAGTATTCATTTAATAGTTCTTTAAGGTGACCCAGGAGAATGAGTTTATCTGAATTGTACAGCCCTGTAAGCTAGCTCTTATGGAGACCAGGGAAATAAGAACTCTTTACTGGGGTGGCCTTTTCAGGTTCTTTCCAGGAAATAATAAGAGGTGGAACTTTATTGTCAGGGACTGACACACTGTGACATAGAATGTTCTCAAGTTTGCTCAAGTCTCAAATCCCACCCCTGACCTGTGTATCTCCATAGCAGGGAACTTCCGACCTGCAGAACCCATATTCATAAAACACCATTTTCAGTTTCTATGTAAAGGTATTTAATTCTCATTGCTCTTATGTTGGTGGTCACTCTAAATTTCTCCTTGAAATCTACTAGGATAACAGGGTTCTCAGAAAACTTTTTCTTAGCAATAATAGTTATAGTAGAAACTATTTACTAAGCTTAGAATGTATTTGGTATTCTATTCAATATTTCATGTACATTAACTTAGTTTATCTCCTCAATAATTCTGCAAAGTTGTATTATTATTATTCACCTTTTACAGACAAGAGGGATATAACCTAAAGAAGTTGTATAATCAATTTGTAGTCATGGAGCTTAATAAATAGCAGAAATCAGGATTCCACATGGGTTTTCCTGACCTCAAGTTGTCTTCTTTATTCTATTTGTGAGTGTCCATGTTCAAACAACTCATATCTAAGCTCATTACATCCTAACCCTCTTGAGTCATTCCTCACTTATATTAAAGAATTTTTATGAATAAGGATATCATAGCATATATAAAATGTCCAAAGTTGTAAAGGATGACTTGAAGTCATTTCATAAATGGAAATGCCCTCATGTGGGTGAGTGTCTAACACTATGTCCCTTTAAGTTTCTCCATCTCCTTTTGTTCTGAGCATTCATTTCATCCTACGATAGGCATGGGCCAAGGACAGGAAAACTGGCAATGCTTATGCACTCCAGCTGATACTGCTTTTAACACAGTTAAAAGTTTAGTGACTACTATTTTCTAGGAAAAATTTGAGGCAGATTTGAAGAAAATGAAAGGAATACTTCCAAAATTGGAAATAGAAAATGAAGGTTTTGAGAAAAAAGAACAATATGTGAATCATGAAGGATAATGTAGCTATTGTGAGAACAACAAATTGACCCTATGCTTCCCAGCATGGAGCTCTTGTAACATAGAAAATATGGATCATCTGACAAACTGAGTGAATGGGATTATTTTTTCTGGCTTCCCTAAATGTTTAAGAGGAACCAGGAAAAAGTACATTTGTTCTAACAAGTTTTTTCTTTGAAATGAGTTTATTGGTGGTGTAAATGGATTACATAGATCAACCATATACACTCACCAAATTCAATGAATCAGAGTTGAACTTGTTCTTTGTGGTAGTAATTGATCAATCAAAAGCATATTGTATTCAGGAGAACACTTTACCTAAAAACATTTCACTAAGACAGTTTTTAGACAGTAGAAAATGTCACAAAGTTCAACATGAATGGGACAGAATGGAATTTTGTAAAGAGAAATCCAGAATCAGAAGTATAAGTCTTTGAGAAAGAACACTTAGCAGGTAACATGAGCATCTTCTAGAAACCTCACTCTTTAGGCTTGACCATAGCAAGAGAAAGGAGGGAGGTCTTTGTTTTGTTTTGTTTTTCCTTTTAATGAACCTTTATTTTATTTATTTATATGCAGTGCTGAGAATCAAACCCAGTGCCTCACACAAGCCAGGCAAGTGCTTGTCCACTGAGCCACAATCCCAGCAGGAAGGAGTTGTTTTAAGTTGTCAGGTGGTGATAAAATAGTATCTTCAAATCGATGCTCAAGAAAATATTCTGTTAGAAAGTTTCTCCAAAAAGCTTGATGGGCAAATAGGATAACTAAAATACCCACCTCTGTTACCCTTACTTATGAGTGAGCAATTAACCAGGTTTTCAACTATAAGATAAAGATGAATAAAAGAACTTTTGATAGCAGTGCAGATATTTCTATAATAATGTTCTATTTTGGTTTTCATGTTCATTTTGCTTGTTTATTTGTATTTACTTTCTGAACTATTAAGGGAAAATTGACTTTAAGTTGTTAGACCAAGCCAAGAGTTGCTTTGAAAAAAAAAAAAAAGAACAACTATGGCTACAGATATCTAAACAGGTACGGTTGAAATTATATGAAAGCATAATGCAATTTTTCCAACTTAGAAAATGTATGTTGGGAAGGTATCAATTCTAGGTATCACATATTTATTACAATCTATTTGTCATATATTAAGATCATAGCACTATCATTAGAGAAGAGAGAACAATTAACAAAGTAACTGGTCAATACTTTTATTCCAATTTTGTAAAGCCAGAGCACTTTCTTATGTACCTAAATTAAAAATTTCAGCCTTGAATAGAACTATAAGTGAGGGGAACTGTACTTCTCTCTCTGTCTCTGTTTTAAACCAGAGAGTCTAATTGTGTACCAAGATTAATTGAAGAACACAAAGCAAAACAGACAAGTGTGATTTTACAGAATTTACAGACCTGGAAAGCTTTGTTTTCTTATATTTCAGAGATTATATAATTGGTAATGACATATACTTGCTAAAGGACTACATGCCTGGTTAAGAACCATATTGACAAATAGGTCAGTCAATGGAAGAATGCCCAGCCTTTGCCCAAGGACTACTGTGCACCACAGAACTCACTTCCAATGACTACACTTCATGTCAGCTTTTTATGAATCTAGGTGCACATCTAAAAAAACCCACACTTCTGAAGTGATGAACTAAAATAGAATGCAATTCTGGAAGCAGAGGCCAAGAATTTCAATAACTACAGTGAAAATTCCAAACAACACTACATTGACCTAAAACAGCTTTTAGTGTCCAGAAACAATTAAATAATTCATCAAACACCAGAGGTCAAACTGTAAATCAAGAAACTCTGAAGTGCTGAGTCATTGATTTCAGAAGCAGTTTCTAAACCAGATACTGGCTTGAAGAGGTGGGATGGCAAGATATGCTTCCACTTAAAGAACTGTAATAGAGAAATACACAGCTGGAAACCCATTTCCGAAAACCACCAAATTAAAATAACTAATCAAAATTTGACAAGAGTGGCAATGCTGTAGCCAAAATATTAGAAAGTAGAATGATAAACTCAGACTTTTTTGTATGATTTCAAAACAGAGTCAGAATTCATAGAATGAGAGCTTCTCATGTCAGCAGGAGGTAGCAAGAATTCATGGAAAGCTCTTGCATCTGGAGGCAAACAAATTTGCTTTCAAACAATATCTTGATTTCTTGCTAGTCAAGTGACCAAGGACAGTTTTCTTGACTTCACTGACCTATTTTTCCTACCAATACAAACACGGTTATATTGCATGACCAGAGAGGATTGCTAGTGCACATGAGTAATCTACATAGAATGCGTGGACTATTATATATTCTGAATAACTGTTGAACTTTTCATTGTGATCATGAAATACTTGACATATATTAGAAAATAATACTTGACAAATAGTAGAACAATATTACTTTTACCTCAGTGATTGCTATAAGGAAAATTAGTTAAAAATGGAAAAACACTTAAAAATCAAACAGTAAAGATTATATTGAATTTAATTACAACTTTAAAATATTTTTGTAGTTATTTAGCTGTTGTATATACAATGCATGTAATGAACAGGTCATGATGAAGCTTTGTTATTGACAAGGCTAGGAATCCAATGATGACATTTTCCTCTCCATGTTTGAGTGCGTTTGGCATAAGTGACCTCAGGATGCATATAGGGATGATAGAGCCCTGTTTCATGTATTCTGGCTTCTCATAGATGCACCTAATCAGAGAGCTCAGGAGCTTTCTGTACAAGTGTGCACGTGTGTGTATGCATCTTTAAAACTATAACTATGAATTGGAAATGTGGATAGAAAGTAGTAGAGAAAGAAATATGAGGTAATTAACTTCATATATTTTAGATGAATTTCAAAATAGTTATGTGTAGGTAGGCACTATTTTCCCTACTTTTCAAATCTAATTTACATCTGTTGGACTTTAACGCTGGAGAATGAAGCTTCAGCCTGAGGGCTACCATTGTGTTCTTTAAGTTCTTAAAGTTTTTTTTCTTTCTCCCCGTTGTTGTGCTTTGCTAGCTTTTCTTTTTTCTCCTTTACTGTTAGAATTCTTCATCAGTCTTCTTTTTGCCTATTTTGTTTGCTTATTAAAGAATCTTTGTTTTGTCTGTTGTAAATTTCCTAATAAATACAAACAACTGGTTACCTGATTCTAACTTTGTTCATTTGTTAATTTATTATGGGAGATTGAACCCAGGGGCTCTTAACTACTGAGCCACATCCCTAGTCCATTTTTATTTTTTATTTTGAGACATGGTTTTGCTAAGTTGCTCAGGGCCTTTCTGGGTTGCTGTGGTTGGTTCTGAACTTGCAGTCCTGCTTCAGTCTCACTGGGATTATTATTTATAGGCATGCACCATGGTGCCCTGCCCTACCTTTATTTTTTAAAGGAGTGACACAGATTAAGACAGAGATGGACAGAGATGTACTGTCAAATAGCCATTGTACTACATATGTTCTCTTGTGATATTTTTAACCATAAATTCCTTGTCAATCAATTGTTTAAGACTTTGAACTAGGGCCACAAGTACAAAACATATTTAAAATTAATTTAAACACTAAAAAATTAATACATTAGTTGTTTTTTCATACTTTTCCTTTAACAATTGCTTCATAGGTTTTCAGATGGTTACAAAACAACTTCTTGATCAACCTGTTTCAGTAACAATGAGATCACCAGAACATGACAACTAAATCAACTTAAAACAATTCTGGTATTTTAAAAAATGAAAGATTTTTACCTCCCAGAACTGAGTCTGACTAAGGATGTGAAATTCTATACAATGAATTTGAGAAGTGTTGACAGTAGGAAAGCATGAGAAACCCACATTTCAAAGGCTGGTAGTTTGAGCATTACCCTGTTCACTTAATTTATGTTAATTGCAATGTTAGTATCATCTAAACCATTGTAATGGTCTATTCACATAAGGTGTTATTGGCAGAGGTCCTGAAATTGAGGTTGTTCAACAGTGTTCAATCATAGTAAGTCATCTGAATAAAAAGCTTTAGATTCTTGAAAATATATAATAGCTAGACATAGTTCCTGGTCATTCTTGAAGACTGTGGGTTAGCCATTTAAGTTTCTGACCTTAACTCTCTGCAAGGATTCCACATACTCTTTTATATGAGTAAGCCAATCAGGCTACTACTCTGGTAAGGAACAGATCAAGACTAAGAGCAATGGGAAGATGAGCCACACTACATTTTTAAAACTTATAATAGATTACCAGAATGATTCTTTCAAATGCAACAAGTCCTTTGGGAGGGAGATATTTAGATAATCCTATCTATAGTTATTAGAAATATGAATTTGTTTCTTTGGAGACCTGTTTATGAAAATTAGTTACTCCACAGTGTTTTCATAAGTGGCAAATGCAAACTTTCATTAAGCTCTAATGACCTTTATAAAATTTCTAGGGGAATATGAGTCTTAACCTTGGCAACCATCAAAACAATTAGAACATGGTTGTTTCCTGGTTATTGCACCAGTACATTGTCAACAATAAGGCATAGTGGTTTGATGAATGTGCATTCAGGCAGAATAAGGAAAAGGCCACATTTGCATGGAAATTCAATTTATAATTGTTTTTTATTTTTTATTGATGCTTAGTAAATTGGATCTAAAGGAGCCATTTTTAAAGGGGAATCAAACTTGATAAATAATGTAGCTGGATTGACACCTCCAGTAATTACAATAGGAATTAAACTCTGTTCTATATGGTGATATTATGGGGTAAAAAGAAAACAGCATGGGCCAGCTTCAGTAATTCTAGGATATTTACTAAATAAATTTGAACAGACTTATATGTTCAAATGAGTTTTACTCTTTAGTCAGAATTAGTATGAAACCTGATTAGGAGGATTCAATTTGAGAAGCCTAGGACTTAATAAGCAGAAAAAAAAGCAACAGGGACAATATACCTTTTAATTAATAAGAATTTTGATAAGTAAATTCACACCTATTAGAATTCATATCTGATAAAGTATTATAACAGCCAAAATATCGTATGTGAATTTTCCAGGTGGAATATTGGGAAAAACTGAAACAACAGTATGCACAAGAAACCAGAATCACTAAAACTAATAGATCATTTGCGACATAGCATTTGGTTTGAGTTGGTTGGGACTTAAGCTGTACAGCAGCTGGAGAATTCAAGAGGAGTCTGGGAAGGCTCTAGGAGTCACATGTAAGAGGCAGTCTCAGAACTGCTTACATAGAAAATCTATGATTTTGTTCAATGAAGATGTTCAGGAGAGAGTGGGAGAGTATACAGCAGAGGTTTAGATTGCAGGATTTGAAATCAACTTGAGTATCTGATACATTAACCTACTTGCTGTGCGTTCCTGGGTAAATTGTGTAACTTTCCCAATCTTAGTTCCTTACCTGTAAAAGGGGATTAAGAATAATTCTTTCCTTATTGGTTTTCAGGGTTGATTAAGCATAGTAATCCATGTGAAGCTCCTAGCACAGATTCTGGCCATATATCATGCTAATTGTCTTTATGATTGATATTGTTACCTGTGGGGAGCCATTCTTATCTAGCAGACTCAAACTAGGTTGAGCCATACGACACAGAGGTCTGACTTCTAGGAATTGGTTACCATGGAGGACTGTCCCAGATTGCCAGGAAGTATGTGGCTCTATGTAGGAGTGGTTCCCTGTCTGGTTCTGTGATAGTTTCCCTAAGAAAATGGCTCCCCTAACTCCACCCCATACTGTTCATCACAGAAGAAGCTCATCCCTTTACCTGTTTATAAATAAAAGAGAGTTGCGCTACTCCATGTTGATAGAGGCCAGATCTGGTGTGGCCCAATCGGTCATGCCCCCCTCATTTAAAAGGAGTAGTGGCTCTTGTGGGTTTATTGATTAGACAAGTTTATGGGTAATTAATAGATTGATAGCCAACATTGTCTTCGGCAGTTAACCCTTTTCTCATCCACGTGGGACATGACAGAAACCCCCACAGCTACCTTTCAGAACTATTGTGTGGAAAGGAGTGTGAAGAAGAGATGCCAGGGAGGCTACACTGTGACAAGTAGGACAGCTGAGTCAGAAACCGTACAAGAGCACAGACTCTATCAACGAGATGAGCGTGCAGAGAACAGATGCAATGGACTAGATGGTATTGAGTGATCAAATGACTTGCTGGCAAGATACATTTGATGATCATCACAATCATCATTTTCATTTAGAAAGACATTAGTGCCTGTCAGTTAAAAGATATGGTGAGTGTTTTGCAGAACAGAATTAGATTACCTAGGAAATTTGACAATATGGGAGAAAAGCAAATTCAAGGAGCATCAGGAAGGATGCCTGCAGGGTGGGTTATGTATGCCAGTGACACTTTGAGAAGACCAGGGATTGAAAACAGAGATAAGAACACCATGTCTGTGAGCTGAATCAAAATCCTTGTAACTTGGCTTTGAAGAAACAGACATGACAATATTTATTAGAAAGCATTAGAGAACAGCTACTTCATTTTCTACATTATTCTGAATCTTATTTAAAGTATGGCCTCATAAATTACCAAGGATAAAGAAAGGAAGTGATTTTTTTTTGTCTTCAATCCAATAGCAGTAATAGTTTCACCTTTCTCCCCAATTATGTTGAATTTCTTGAACTTAATGTAAGTCTTTTAAGCTCAAGATATTTAAATACAAAGTTATTTCTCTTCCTGGTTTATTCCTTTGACCTGCTCAATAGTGTTCTGGCCTTCTATTAAAGGTTTTTTCTTTCTTTCTTTTTTTTTTTTATGTGACACTAGGGATTGAACCCAGGGCCTTTCACATGCTCAGCAAGTGCCCTACCACTGAGCTCCACCCCAACCCCTATTAAAGGGTATTTTAAAACCTAGTACTGTGAACATCTTGGCAGTCTTTGGTCACAGTGTGCTACCCTGTGGAACTCTTAGTTGGGAGTTCCAGATCATTCAGAGATAGCCATTCTGTTATTTTGTATATCCTGTGTCTCTTTTCTGCTTTCAGATTTCTGTAGGGCCCACTTGACTGTTCATTTAGCATGTGTGGTCATATTAACACACTAATGGAATAACCTGGATTTTTTTTTTTTTTTTTTGGTATTATGGATGTGGACCAGCTCTACCCCCACCTCATTTTTGTTGTTCCTGGTTTTTTATTTTGAGATAGGGTCTTGCTAAGTCACTTAGAGGCTCGCTAAATTGATGAGGCTGACTTGGAACTTGTGATCCTCCTGCCTCAGCCTCCCAAGTCACTGGGATTACAGGTGTGCACCACCCACCACAGCTGGCTTATATCTGCTTTTCTCTCTGTATTTCTATTCTTGTTACATCCTTATTCTGTATTATTTACTAATGCATCCATAACAAAAAGTCTCAGCCTGGAAGGTCTAAACCACAATGATCAATTTTCTCATCATTCTGGAGTCTAGTAGTCTTTGTCAGGGTTAATTTCTGAGGTCTCTCTCTGACTTGTAGATGACCATCTTCTCACTGAGTCCTCACATGAAAATCCTCTGTCCAGGCCTATGTTTTAATCCCTTCTAATAATGATATCTGTCATGCTGGATTAGGGTCTACTTTAATAACCTTATTTTAACTTATTTACTTTCTAAAGACTGTTTCCAAATATAGTCACTCAGTCTGAAGTACTGAGAGTTAGGACGTTGACATATGAATTTGGAGAACACAATTCGACCTGTAACAGTATCCACTTATACTAGATAATCAAATCATTTTTTATTTCCTCTGGAACTAGCTCCATTGATTATTCCTTCCCTATATACCTCTGACTTCATTTCTCTTTCTGCTTTACCATCTCCTTTCCCTCAGCAGACAAACATGCTCAGCGCTCTGACATTCAAAAAAGAAAACATCTTACCATTTGGCTGCTTGGGCTCTTCTGGCTGCTGCTCTTTCTCCTTCCAAACTCTCTCATCCAGCTTCTTAAACTTGAAGCTTTTCCAAAATTTTACTTCTTTAGCTCCCCTTTACTCCTGCATTTAGGCATTCCTTCCAAATGCTTAGCTAAGTTATATCTGCAAAGATCACCAGTGAACTCCCAATGATCAAATGTACACTGGATTTCTCCAAGAAGTCAGGTTGGTCTTGAAGAAGTAGAAGTAATGGTGAAATAATAATACCATTCCTCTTTCCCCTGATAATGCATTGCTTTACCTTGACACATGGAGCACTATATTCTCCTTGAATTTTCCATTTTTTTTAAAACTTGTTGATGATTTTTCCCTCTTTTTCCCAGCTCATAATCCCTCTTACCTCCTAGGCTCCTAGACTTCAACCTGTGTGCCAAGGGTCATGGCATTTAAATCTTCAGCACTAATTTTCCCTGGGAGCTTTGCTGCACACTTGATCTCAAAGTAACACAACTGTAACATGTTCACACTGAACTGGTGTTCTGCCCCCTTTATGATGTTTGACTTTTCATCTAGTCTTACCCTTTCTAAGGGACTAGGGTTGGGAAAGGGGTCAAGAAGTAGTTGGAGCCTAAGTGAAGTTGTTTTTAAATAAACATGAATAAGATCTTATAAACAGAAGAAGGCAGAGCAGTGAGTGCCAAATGTTTGCTGAAGCGTCAGTGTTTGTCTAATCCTTCTTCACATTAATTTCATACATTTCAGATTACATCTTCCTGAACCAAGACTTTGAGGAAGCTCTCTATGGATTGATTATGTTCCCCTAAAATTCATGTTGAAATCCTACCCCTCCAATGAGATGGTATTTGGAATTGAGGATGCTTTGTGGTAATTAAGTCCTGGGGGTTGAGGCTCATGAATGGTTTTAGTGCCTATGTAAAGGAGTTCTCAGAGAGTCCCTTGTCGCAACCACCTTGTGAGGGTATGTAAGAAGACAGCTGTCTTTCTGGGAACCAAGTGTGGATCAGACACTGGATCTACTGGTGCATTGATCTTGGACCTCCTATCCTACAGATGAGAGAGAAATAAATTTCTGTTGTTTATAAAGTACTCAGTGTGGGGTGTTCAAATGTGGTAGTCTAAGTGGACTAAAACAGTGTCCAATAAGTAGATTAATTTCTATCCTCCTTAGTTCTGTGTCAAGTGAAGAGATAAATAAATATCATTTTTGCTACTGATTAAAAGCAAATTTGAAACCCAGAGCTTAGAGTAGGATAATGGACTTGCTCATTGACTCTAAAAATTGGACAGACATGCCCTTCAATTCACTGAAGGGCCAGTAGCATGTCTCACCTAAGGTCAGGCCTTTGCAGTACTAAGATCAATGCCTGGGCTCTAGGAATGAAAGCCTGGGTTTGTTGCAGACAAATCAGCTCCCAAGACTTCGTCTAAAAGGAAGTCTGGGAAGGGTTGATTTGTTCACGATTTAAATAAATTACTGGAAAAGAAGCATCAGCACCCCACTTTCCTGTATCCAAATAGCCACTGAGGAAATTTGTTTCAAAATTTTTGGTTTGTAGACAATTGACCAGAAAAGACACATCAATTGTGAAGCAAAAATATTTTAAAAATGGACTTTCTATACTATCAATAAATTATTCTTTGATTAAACACTTGAATATGATTCATCCGGGTGTGAATTAAGGATTTCAGAATTCATAGTTTTAGTTACGCAGTTTAATGAAGAAACTGTTTAAATACTATTAAAACGAGATATTTGGTCTATGGAACTTCCAAATAATAATGTCAACTACTGTTCTGCCACTCATAGTGGAAAGGACAATAAACAGCAACCTACACTAAATATGACACCTTAACAAGTAATCATAGTGCATTGCTGTTTATTTCTCCTTTCAGTTCTATCAATATTTATTTTATATATTTAGAGATTTTTTGCTGGTTATTTTTACCTAATTATGTTGTTTTGTGAAATTATTCAAGATTTCTTTTTCTTTCCTAAAGAATTCTACATATTCTGGATCAACCAATATGTTATCACAGATTATTCAGGACTTATCAGGAAAATGCAGGATGCAGGTCTAGCTGTGGTACTTCATGGGGCCCACCAATTTTGTGAGAGAGAACAGGGATCCAGTTCACAGCAGGCATTTGAGACATTTGCAGACCTCTTAGAATGGTGTTTTCTAAAGAAAGCCAAACTGGATAGAGGATAATTGAGTTTTTGAGGGAAAAATATTAATAAGTGAAGATGAACTCATCGACTTATTGAAGAGCTCTGCGTGACTATCTCTGAACAGATACAAACCACCTCCTTTCTTCTCATCCCCAAGTGAGCGGAAGGTGTTTGAACCAAAATGGAGGAAAAAAAAATTAAAAAAAAGCATCACAATGTTTCAAAATTTTTCTTAGAGCTCTTTTTATTTTAAAGAGATAGTTATATTTCCTTGCTGGTCAGAGACACAAAGGAATGCCAGAAACATATTTAAGATAAAATTGGTTGTACTTTCTGTTTTGGGTCTTTTGTAATCAAGGTATACCTTCATCAAAATACTATGACTTACACTTCAAAAACATTAAAACACTTTATTATGTTCTGAAAACAAACTTTAGTGTAATGTCTCCTTTTTCATTTATGATTTTATTATAGTCTCTTTTTTTCTTAGTCTTGCTAAAAGTTTATTTATTTTGGTGATCTTAAAAAAACTCAGTATCATTTATGTTTTCTGTTTTTTTTTATTTCACTTATTTTTGCTCTGAGCTTTATGATGTTCTTCTTTCTGCTAACTTTGTGGTTGGTTTGTTTTTTTCTAGTTCCTTGATATGTAAAGTTGATTGTTCTTTGAGATCTTTTCTCATTTTTAACATAGGCATGGATGACTGTATGCTTATTTTACTGTACTCCCTCCATTTTGATAGGCTGTGTGTTCTTTTTCCTTTGTCTCGAGTTATTTTCTATTTTCCATTTGAGTTTCTTCTTTGACCCATTTGTCATTGACAGCTATGTGGTTTAATTTACATTTCTTTGTGAATTTTTCAGAGTTTTTCCTGTTGTTGAATTCTGTTTTTTTTTTTTTTTTTTTTTTGGACCCCTTTGTGATCAGAAAAGGTACTTGGTATGCTTTCAGTGTTAAATTTGTTCAAACTTCTTGTGTGAACTAATAGGTGATTTATTCTGTAAAATGTTGTGTGTGTGCTTGAGAAGAACATGTACTTCACTGCTACCAGTTTGATATTCTGTACCTGTGACTGAGTCCATTAGATCCATAGTGTTGTTTATGTCTGCTGTTTTCTGTCAGGATGATCTATATGGCAAGTGGAGATGTGCAAGTCTCCTATGATTAGTATCTTGGTATTTATTTCTCCCTTCAGTTCTATGAATACTTACTTTTCATATTTAGTGTTCTGATATTGGGTGCATATATATTATAATGTCTGTATCTTCCTTATGAATTGACCCTTTTATCATTATATAATGTCCTTATTGTTTCTTGTGACAGTTTTTGATTAAAAGTATATTTTTTCTTCTCTAAGTATAATGACCCATATTATCTTAAATAAAACCATCAACTCCTGGAAATATACAGTCTGCCAAGACTGAATAATGAAGAAATAAGTAATGTGCATGAGTCAATAATAAATAGGGAGATTGCATAAGTAATAACCCCCACCCCCGGCCTCCAAAAAAAAAAAAAAAAAAAAAAAAGCCTAATACTGGATAGAGTACTAATGAATTCTACCAAAAATTCAAAAAGCATAATGGCAATTATCAAATTCTCTCAGAAAATTGTTGAGGATAAAACACTCATAAATAATAAAAGCCAATATTCTTGATGAACACAATTACCAAAATCCTCAACAAAATATTTACAAACCAAATCCAATCACACATCTATAGGATCATAAGCCATGGCCAAATGGGAATAATCCCTGAAATACAAGAATAATTTAACATATATAAATAAGTTAATGTGATATATAACATTAGTAGAATGAAAGATAACAATTATATGATCATCTCAATAAACAAAGAAAAAGTATTTGACAAAATTCAAGACCCCTCCACAATGAAACTAGGTTTAGCAGGAATACTGCAAACCACCAAAAATAACTGGAGTAAGAAATTAGAGAAGATGCAGCCCTCCTGAATGTTATCAGTGCCCTTCTAAGAGGGGTTGAAGGGAACTGCCTTTCCCTTTCCACGAGGTAAGAATTCAACATCAGATGTTACTGCGGAGCAGAAAACCAACCCTATCAGACACTGAACCTGCTGACCCCTTGATCTTGGCCTTCAAACTGCAAGAAATAATTTTTGTTGTTTATAATTATCCAGTCTAAGGTACATTTTCATAGCAGCCTGAGTAGGCTACAATATTCTTTTAACATTGTGGTATACAAGTAACTTTGTGGTACTTTATTCTGCCTATAGAAAATGAGAATATAAGGAGCTCTTTGAAACTTGTTTTGTCTTCTCAGACTGAATTGACAAGGATGTTTCGGTTCCATGACTGTGTATGTCCCTCAAAAGTCCCTACTGGAGACCCTTGTCTGATTCAGTACGAAGGATATTTGTTCTGTGCAATTGATTTGCCTTTTTAAAAATATAAACAAGTGCTATGTAATTGACCTGGTTTCTCTATATGTTTGCTCAAGATTTGGTTCAGTGTTGCCCAAATTAGGACTTACCTAAACAAGGATAAAGTTGGTTACTAATAATCATATTTCATATTGTTCTCCATTCAGCTTTTCTTTTTTATTTCATTCAACTTTATGACTTTATTCTCATTTGTACTTAAATTTCTTTGTAATTTGGCTTAATATCTTTCTGGAAAAAGTGGGTGTAGAATTGCATAACACTTCAGAAAATAATTTTATTTATAATTCAGCCATGTATATTTTTTCCTCCCCAATGGTCACGCACTGTACAAGAATCCTTTTCCTATTAGAAAGACTTTACCCATGAGCTGAAAGGGTATGCTGCATAAGATATTTTGATCTCCACTTTTTCTGTCTCACTATGATTAGATTATACAGAAGGCAAAATCAACTACACAAATATCATACCCATGTTTTCTTTGACAGTATTAAATTACTTCTTTATTTAGTTATTAATCACTTGCATAGATTACCACCAGAACTCAACATAAGGAGAAGAGGTTGATTAATTTTGTTAAAAAACAAAAATGTAATCGATCCTCTGAAACACAACAAGGTGGTACACAATGTGATCTGATAATAGAAAATAAAAACAAATGAGGCAGTGTTGAGCACAAGGGAAGTTCAGTCTGATCAAGAGAGAGAATAACAAGTAGATTACAGTACTAAGAATAGGTTTGTAATTACAGAACTACCATATTTGTAAATTTTAGGGAAATTTGAGATTTAAAAAAAATGCCTGTAACCATTTTTTTATGTCTTTGCCCATGTGAAAAATACAGGTGACTCTCAATTTTTAAAGAATTAAATGGTTAGGGATAAGGTGAAATAAGGTAAGGGATCATATTCAGAGGAATAGTCCTCTATAGATATTTGAACTATTATTCCATTATTCTCTCTTGTAAATGTCTTATCCATAACTCTAAAACATAGTTTTGAATAAATCATATTTCTTCAAGAGCACAAAGAATGTAGGTCTGACTGTAAGAAAGATCCTTGACTTACTACAAAGAGATGCATTGAAATTAGAACTAATATCTAATTCAAAAATGTACTTTCAAAATTTAGTGCTATATTTCTGGATCATCAAATGCATTGAATACTAAAATATACAAATATAGATGCAAATATAAAAAATATATGAAATATAGAAACAAAATAATATAATATATAAAAGTATACAATAATGTAAATATTAAAACAAAAATAATAGCAATGCAAATTCCAAACACTTTATAAGTAACCACAATATCTTGAGATGTATTTTAGTTGTAATATTCCTTAAAAGGTGGGAAATATAAATTACATTTAAATTGTAAAATTCAAGTTTTAAAGTCTTTACCTTTGATAACTTTAATGAAAATTGGAACAAAACCTAAGAAGTTTATTAGCAGACCAAACCATCCTTCATTTCTTACAGTGCCTTATTTGTCAATACAAAATATTTCATTTTAATTTTCTACATAGTGGGAATTGTAGATTTGATTTTTACTTTAGAAAGATAGTTCTAGAGTTATCTTTTCCTTATCAGCAATCATTAGAAACAGATAGCCCCTAAAAGCAAAGACGAGTTTGAGCTGAATAGTTGTAACTACACTGGTGAATTTAAGGGAAAAATATGAGAGCTATAGGTTTTAAGCTACAAGCTCAAGACCCACACAGAGAACTATGAATTTCTATGTCTACCCTTTTATTTGTTGAAGTATCAGGGTGATAAAGTTGGAAATTAGAGGCAGAATCTCATCTTGTGTTTGTCAAATTACAAAGTCTTAAATGTGCAGTCTTTCTGGGCATCTTATATGAATGTTAGGGCATGGACTTGGAATGAATATGGCCCCTCTGTTTGGAAAAACCATGATTTCTATGTTTGGAAGAATTAGAGCTCATTCTGTATGATCTCTGAAGCATTGGAGAAGGGAACTCCTTAAAGTGGCAAATAATCTTATGTGTTTGAAAGCGCTATATATATATATATATATACACATATATATATATATATCTCGATATAAATATATATATATATATATATTTTTCCATAGATGGCAGCAAAAGATTTGAATGGTGACTCAGGGACTTGTAAGTTACAAAACCAGATGACTGGTGTCAAGGAGGTTTGGGAAAATGTTCTGTAAGGCACTCTTTATAATATGCACAGGGAATAAGGTTTATCAATAGGTACGGAATTATAGTCAGATAGAGATAAGAAGTTCTGGTGTGCTTCTGAACAGTAGGGGGACTGTAGATGAGGATAATGTACTGTCTATTTCAAAAAGCAGGAGTAAAGACTTTTGAATGCTTTTACCATGAAGAAATGATAAATGTTTGAGGAGGTAAATTCTTTAATCTGATTTAAACATTAGACAATGTATACATGTATGGGCATATCACATGATGCCCCATAAAATATGTATGATTTTAAAGTAACAATTAAAATAAATTTAAAATTAAGAGAGGGAGGGGAAAGGTGTAAAAGGCTAGCAAAGTGCAATTGAATACCTGATTTACTGGTCTTATATGAAACGAGCCTGTTAACCACAAATGGCTTGTTGATAGATGGTGGAATATCCTGCAAAGCTATAGTCATAGTATGAACCAAGGGACAATTTCTTGCTATTTGTATTTTGAACCAGGAACAGGTATGCTATGCCTTTTCTCTTGTAATGAGGATGCATGAGACAAAGAGTGAAGAGTGGGAAATAGAATTAGCAGCTCTCACTATCAGTGAGAATGATTATAATGGTAATTTTCCTTCTAGCATGGAATCTAGCACAAAGTTGCCTGAAGTTAAATCCCAGTTTGACCAGTTAATAGCTGTGTGATCCTGAAAGTTATTTAATAGCTCTGTGTCTTAGTTTTCTAACGTATAAAAGGAGAAAAATAATTGTATTGAAAATTAAATAAATCAACATATCTAATTCACATTGGAAACTACCCAATATATAGCAATACCCTGAAAGTGTTTTCTATTACTATTACCCTAATGACCTAGTTGCAAATTTTAGTTTCCTTGTCTTCATGGTTTGGGGCTCTTCTAGATACGAAATGACTTAATATACAAAGTAGGAATGTTTGCACTAGGTGTACCTCAATGGACTGCCAGTTGGTCATTTTGGCTACTTATATGATGGCACTAGGAGACAAAAACAGGGATCATTATGCTCTCTAGGGTTATCCATCTGGGTCATCAAGAAGTAACCAAGCAAGGAGCAAGGAAGTGTACGTTCAGAAATAAAAAATGTCTTTGGGATGCTTCCTCGTATTGTTAAATCTTATAATTAAACTATTGAAATACTTGAGCAACTTAACTGAGGATCATGGAGATCTCAAACTCCTTAGAAATCAATGTTCGCATCACCACCACAGATATGAACCCCCATCAGCTGAAATGCCCATTTTACACAGTGGGAACAAAATAGGTAGTGGAAGAACAAAGTTATAAGTGTCCACTCTAGCCTCAAATACAGAGAAATAAGGAAAGGATTGGTGATGTCTACTTTTTTCTGACATCCTTTTTTTATTCTCTTCCTTTCCATTCCTATTCTATATAGACAGTAGCTATGGTAGCAAAGTCTGTGATTTACTCTAATTTTGAAGTGTATCAAAATATGTTTGTGGTTGAAGTTGAAGAGAAATGAAGATCACACTGACTTGGAGGCAGTGAATGATCAGTGATTACAAATCATCGGGTATTGTTTGCTGGAGCAGCAGGAATGACTAGTAGGCAAGATTGGTATCTTATATCAGCAGGGAGACTAGGATAAGGAGTTGGGCAGAGCTTAGTGCAGCTCCTTACAGGCTGTTCAAGATCCTTGACAGATGTGCTCTGGTGTTTTGGGGGACAATACCACATTTCTGCATTCAACAATCTACCCTGATGATATAGGATAAGCTGGCTCTTGTATATGGAGGCTAATGAAGAGCTAGACAGAAAGGTGAGCCAGATGGAAGCCCATGAGCTCTGAGCTGAATTATATCTAATAGTACTTGTCAGTCAATCTGTCAGTTTTTATAAATTCTTGTTGAATGTTATAGCCTGTTCTCTGCAGCACTGTTAAGGATCAAGAAGGAAAGCATGTCTCATATTTGAGCTGGAAGGCAAATGGAGGGTGATAGTAGTGATTACCAGTAGAAGAAAGCAGTTTGCAAATGAAAGATGGTATCACTCATAGGAAGCATGGGTTGCTACTGGGGGCCAGGGGAGGTGGCAGGAAAGGCAATGCACAAGGGAGCTTACAGGACATGCATGAGACGGTGTTCTGAAAAACAGAGGAAGAGAGAGAGAGAGAGAAAGAAATTGATTTTATGAGGGGCTCAAGGGAACTTGAGCACAATACTCAGTGGTCACAGAGCTTGCTCTGTGGTCCCAGTACGGGAAAAGGCAGAATGTTTCGGGCCTCATATTAGTTTTCTTAAGTTTTGATAGAGATTCTTGAAGGTGATAATTATCATGCCCACTCTACAGATAAGGAAATTGTGATTCATAAAAGGAGATTTGGCAAAAACTGTGTAGCTATGATGTAGCAGAGTTAATATTTAAATCACATTTCAACTGACCTCAGCGCTAGGGAACCTTACCAAGTCAGATAATTTAATACCTATACTTCTCGTTACTATTCATTCATATTGGTAACAGGACACTTGAGACTATTTTAGACAATTTGCTAATTAAAAAAATACCTTAGCAGACTGGCTTTCAAAGTTTGTCATACATTGAATTTCTCAGGGAACTTTAAAAAAATACTGATGCCTGGATCTTACCCCAAGAGATTTTGATTTAATTGTTACGGTGTGCAGCTTGGACACTGGAATTTTCAGAAGATTTCCAGGTGATTCTAATATGCAACAAGTTTTGAGAACCAATTCATTAACATATTGGTTGGGGGAAGAGTGATAGCATTTCTATTCTGGAAGCTTTCTGACTGAACATCATGGCTAGTGTGCCTGGAGCAGCAGTCCAAACTGGCTAGAAGACTGAGGCTGGGATTATTCAAATAGTTTTATAATAATGTAACTATTAGTTGATCAAAATGAATACCAATTGAAACCTGGTAGACATTGCATAAGATGTCTGTTCAAACAAAATTATCAATGGGTGGTTTTTAAAGTGCATGCTTTAATTCTTAAATAAAAATGAGCCCAGTTAGAGAACAGAAAGTAAGAACTAGGAGCTCAGACTGGGAAACCAGGTTGCCTAGGGTCAGATCTGTCTTCTACCACTCATTAACTGGGTTAACAAGTACAATTTTTTCTACCTCATACGCTGAACTTTTCTTACCTGTAAGATAGAAGGAATAATAGCATTTGTCTCATAAAATTGTGTGGACAAAAAAAGACAAGGGTTTAGAAGAGAGTAAAGAGCATGCTAAGTACTATACATAGATGCTTATTTCTATTATGTACACATGAAACATTATACCATCTTTGTTTCTGTAAGGATTTTTAAATTCTCTGATTTACTTTTGCCAGTCATTTCATCACCAGTTTCCACATGTGCAATCAAATCAATAAATTTTTTACTAAATCCATACACATTTAGTAATGTTCTTGTCCATATCACCCCCTTTGAAACAGTGAAATTTAACAGTTTTGAATAATATGTTTCACTTTCATGAACATGAACAGATAAGACTGATTCTCACTTTCTGGACTGAATTATAATTTCTTTTATTTTATAGTATATTAAGTGATACAAAAATTTTCTCACTGATTAAGCTTCAAAAAATGTTGATGAATTTATCTAATCAAAAACTGTGATTCCTTGCTGGTTGTGGTTGTGCACACCTGTAATCACAGCAGCTTGGAAGGCTGAGGCAGGAGGATCATGAGTTCAAAGCCAGCCTCAGCAAAGAGTGAGGTGCTGAGCAACTCAGTGAGACCCTGTCTCTAAATAAAATACAAAAAAGAGTTGGGGATGTGGCTCAGTGTTGAGTGCCACTGAGTCAATCTCTGGTATCCCCCCCCAAAATAGAACAGAACAAAACAAAACAAAATTGTGATCCCAGCAGTTCCAAAAGTGGAGGTAAGAGGATTGCAAGTCAAATCTAGTCTCAGTAACTAAGTGAGACTCTAAGCAACTTGGCAAAATTAGTCTCAAAGGAAAAAAAATAAAAGCTGTGAAACATTTCAAAGCTACTCATGTAGGCAAGAACATAAAACATGCTTAAAATATAAGGGAAGAAAAGCCAAAATTTTCAGTGTTTTATTCCAACAATTTAAATGGGAAAAAACACAAAAGAACAAAAAACAAATAAAAGAAAAACAATGAAAATTTAACTTAGTCTCCAATGTCAATTATTTAGAAAGGTAAATAAATAAATAAATAAATAAATTCTATGCATATGGGATGACTATATGAGGATTTTAATTTTTATTTGTTCTTGGTATCCTATTCAACTTGTAACCTTCTAAAGATGTTGGCAATCACAATTTCTGGTTCTTTCAAGCCAAGAATTCCAGAGTGTCAGAATTATCCCTTAGGACTACAACAGACTTATTGCATTGAATCTGAACATTTTTTTATGATTGTTATTTAAGTTCTCATCCTAATAAGCACAAAACTTTGCTAATATCAGCATATAAATTAAACATTAATTATAAATCGGAAAATATAGATTTATTGATTATATATGAACCTGTAATTCATCATGTATTTTATGTGATAGAATGGCAAAATTTATTTTTTATGTGAAGGAAAATGTATTTCTAACCAATAAGTTGGCATCAGCTACAGTCTGGGACCATCTTAAGAGTATTTAAAGAAACCAAAGAAATTGCCACCATTACCATTATGATGTGTTTACTAAAATTCAATGTGACTAAGTTTGGGTAGAATTTTTAATTTAGATCACTTGTAAGAATTATTTTCAACCACTTTTTTACATTCATGTTAAAATGCCTCAAAGCATTTTTTAATGAATAAGAACCACTAGATTCAATGAGAAGGAATATCTCAAATATCCTAGAAAACTCAATTTATTATTAGTATTCTAAAATTCTAGTCTATGAAGTAAGGATTCAAAGGAACAGTATTCATGGTCACAAATATTCTATGTGGTTCGCTGGTAATAATATGGAAATTACAATCCAGATCATGATGTGCTCAGGGAAGAGTGACAACATTCAGAATGATAACTTCTAAAAAATGCTGGGTCTTGGTATAGCAACCAAAATTATCTGCCTGTTCATCCATTTGGAGATTGTAGCATAGTCAACCACCTAAAAGTGAGAGACATTCATAAAAATGCATGAGTTAATCATTATCTGTGCCTTCAAATTCACCATCATTTTCATTGTCACATCATCACCATCAAAACTATTATTATAATCTCAGGGAATTTTATGTAATTTATTTAGCTCTAGAACGTCAAGCAATTTGTTTGAGGTGACTCCATGACAAAAGCATTAAACAACAAATGACTTGAGAGGATGGGAGTTGGAAGCATTCTTAATTCACTCTTTTCCCCCAAATCTAATCCTTATTTTAGGGTGCTCAAGTATTTGCAATAGTTGTGATCAAATGATTTTTTTTGGGGGGGAAAATTGAGATGTCACATTATAACTCCTATTTTCTACTTCTTTTATATTGATATTTAATTTATATACAGTGAATTTCACCAATTTTCTAAACTTGATACATTTTGACATATGCAGGATATCTGTACTAATTTACTAGAGTAGCAGTAAAATAATACCACATACTGGGTAATGTCTGTAAGAGTTATTCACGTTGATGGGTCTACCCATTGTTTTATGTTGTTTAGTAGCTTTGCATTTTATAAGAGTACCATGATTATTTTAAATAACTATTCTGTTGATGGATAAATTTTTAGAAGTAATTTTTTTCTTATTTTTTAAACATTGAATTGTATACTTTATTTATTTTTATGTGGTGCTGAGGCTCAAACACAGTGCTTCATACGTGCCAGACAAGTACTCTACCACTGAGTCACAACCCCAGCCCCAGAAGTAAATTTTCTGAGTCACAAGTAGATAGGTGATTAACCTCTTTAAAAATACATGCTAGATTCCTTTTATCAGTGTGATTACACCACTTTCCATTCCAATCTATAATCTGAGATTGTCATATGCATTGTATCATTGTTAAAATTAATATTGTAAGTCTTTTTAAATGCTAACCATTCTAGAATATATGTAGTAGTATTACTTGCATTATGGTTTTAATTTACCATTTCATGATGGCTAAGGGTCTCAAGCAATTTTTATTTATTTATTTATTTATTTGCTTTTTGACCATTTACCATCCTTGTGAAGTTTTTCTTCAAGTGTTTTTGCATTATTTTACCTGATCAAGTTTTTTTTTTTTGTTTTTTTTTTGTTTTTTTTTTAACCTTTTTATTATTGAGTTGGAGAAATTTGTAAGGATAAAAATCTTTAGTTTTATGTAAAGATTGCAAATATTTTCTCAGAGCCTATGCCTTGCATAGTTATTGTTTAAATTGCACTTCTTGATGAAAAGACTTTTTAAACTTTGCTGAAGTTCGAGTTACTAATTTTTTTTCTCCTAGTTTGTTTTTCTGTGTCATGTCTAAGTTACATTTGAGAACCTGAAGGAAGGTATTTTTATGCTATCTTCTAAAAGATATAATTCTTATGAGGAAACTGCTATAATTGCTTCCACTTGACAGATGAAGAACCACAGGCACATACTGGTTAAACTACTTGCTTGATGCCTAACATTTCTTGAGTTGGAACTTGAACTCTTGCAATTTTTATTCATCACCCTGGAGCTGGGCTCCCGCTGATTCTGCCAGAGCAGGGAAAATGCAACTAAAGGGTTACACATGTTTTTGACTTTCAAATGCTTCTTCAAGGAGTGTCTATTAATATCTGACTGAGTATTCATATTCTATGGAGAACAGCTTTGGAAATGCATGCTCAATAAATATTTATTGACTGAATTAAATCTCTAGAATAGAAAAAGACATTCAACTTGTTACTCTCTAATGATATTATCCAATGGCTAGTAGATTGAAAGCATGCTAGAGCATTCCATAGACCTTCTATATGTGTTCCCAAGTCCAAAGTTTTATTATCTTTTTAGGTTCTCTCTTGAAACCATCATTATCTCTAACCATCAATGTAAACATGTTTTATTTATTACTGTTTTGGGTTTGGATCTGGCAGCATGACTGATCCTACATGGTGGCATTAATTTATTGTTTTTTGTATAATACAAAAACATTTTAGGAGAGTTGTAGCAGTAGTGACTTCATATGTCATTTGCTTTTCTCATTATCTCTTATGCAGAGTAGAGTTATCAGATAAAATACTGAATGGGTAGGTATACTTGAATTTAGTAAAAAACACAAAAAATTAATGTTAAGTATGTTCCATGCAATATTTGGAACAAATTTATACTTAAATATTAATCTGATATTAAAATTTGAGTGTGGGTCTTTTTGCTAAATCAGATAACTGGAGTTAGGAGCTAGGAGCTAGGTATGTGCCTGTTATATGGGAAAGATCCATCCCATATTAATTTAAGACATTCATATCTTTAGTATGGATAGTTCATGACATCTAGATCTCCTTTCTGGAGGGTGATTATCATGAGTGTATATTCCATAACACATAGAAATGAAGCTCTCCTACCTAGGAGGATAAAGATGCATTTATAAAAATGTTTAAAGATGTTCTAAGGATATTTTGCACTAAGCCTACTAGGAAAAGTAAAGTATCCCATTACAGTATATTAGTATTATAACTACTAGGAACAAAGGATAGAATAGAAGATGAAAATAACAAAATCTTCCACATTAAAGCACACTTAAGTTTAGAATCATAGGCTGGAACCTAATTAAATGCCAGAAGGTATACTAACATAATGTTGAGTTTGCAAATTTAAATACACAGAAGTAAGGCAATTTAGACACTAAAAATTCCCTAGCAACATTAACTCACCCACATCGTACATTGTGCATAATAAAGTTAGCATTTAGCAACCAGAAATGTTGTTCGTAGCGCAAAATATGTGCAACTCAAGATCATTAACATTTTCCATATTTTAACTCATTTCAAAGGTTTGATATTCTCATTATACTAATGTAGGAAGAATTACTCAGTCTTAGAGTTAAAAATCCTTTAAAAACATATTTGTTTATCTCACAGGTTTTCACTAAGGTCAACTTGGGTTATATTTTGTTGCAACAACATAGAAAATCACTTTTACATTCAGGGAACATTAAATATAGTGTAAATATTCACCTTCAAAAATGATTGCAAACCTGTGCATCTGTATTACTATCTAAACCATATCAATAGTTATTAATATTTATTATTCTACTGTATTACTTGATATTGTAGTAAAAACTGGAGAGACCTTGCAGCCCAGTAATGCTGGCTATGTTGTTGACTATGTCACTAATTTATTCTCTGAACAAAGGCAAGTTATGTCATCTTTTATTTTGACCTCAGTTTCTTTATTTACAGAAGTGAATTAATAATGATAACTGACTCATGCATGCACCATAAGAAATAAGTGAGTTAATATTCACAGTTATTGGAGTAACCCATGGCACATGATAAATAGGTAACCCAAAATTCTTAGTGTTCTCAAATAGCAGTATTCCAGGTGTATAGCCACATGAAAATTTTATATTATCCTTTCTTACACTTTTACAGTTAGGTTATTAAAACCCTTGAAACAAATTTGATGAGTTTGGAATATCTCATCATTTAAAGGCATTACGTTTATATAATTTTAAAAATTATGTTTTTAATATGGCCAATAAAAATATGAAAATTGTTCAAGCTCATTGGTAATCACAAAATAAAAGTCTACATGAAAATTATATACTATTATACATCTGCAAAAATAACTAAACTGAGTAAGACAGGCAATAACAAGTACTAGTAAGGGTCTGAAGCACAAGGGATTATCAAACATTGCTGGTGTGAATGTCAATTGCTGCAACTATTTTAAATAACTTTTTGGCAATGGTTACCAGCTAAATTGATATGTGTATATCCTATAATTTAGCAATTCCAGAAATGTATGTGCTTGTTCACCCAAAGAAATTACACAGTGATCCTAGCAGCATTTTATATAATAGCCAAGAACTTGGAACCCATCCAAATTTCTATCAGGAGAAGAATGGAGAGATTGTGACATGTTCTCAAAATGGATTTGTGTGAGGGACATCTGCTCTCAGAAACATGGATGGCTCTTACAATGTGGAGTCAAAGATGTAGTAAAAGGACGTACTGTGATTACAATTATATAAAGCTTAAAATCAGGATGCCTGTGTATGCGGTTAGAAGTGGAAGGAACTTTCTTTGAGTAGGGGAAGGTAGGGCTTCCTGGAACTACTGATGTGCCCTGTTTTTTCAGAGTGCTGGTTACTAAAAGGCAACTCACTGTGATGAGTTCCTAGGATTTGACCACTATTCTTAATATGTTATATTTCAACTAAGTTGTTCTTAAAATCTTAAGAAAGCCTTTTCATGAGATTTCCCTCTGGCTCCTCCCCCCGATTTTATGATTGTACTTGACATTCTTTCTAGCTCTGTCTTTTAGAAATCAATGTTCATTTAGAAAACATAAAGGAAACAAATCCTCACTTTTACTATATCAATTCACCAAAATATATAAAAATGCTTTGATGGGAAATATACCAAAGAGATAAACCTGAGCTGAAAAAATTTACAGTGTTGAAATGATCCAGGGGCCATCAAGTCAGAGTTGAGAATTAGAATTGGGAAGTGATGAACCCAGGAATGTGCCTGTTGAAAGCAATGATGACAGGAACCAGGCCAAGGCAGGGATCAGATGCTCAGCTCAAACTGGTTCTTTGGAGAATAAAACTAAGCAAACTTAAAGTTTCTAACAAAATGTTATAATAAGGCATGTGGAAACAGAAATGAGATTAGTTTCAAGGTTTTCCACACCAAGTATATTCCATTTAATAATATATTGTGTGAGCAGGAAAACATTGTTAACATAGCATTTTAATTTGTGTTGGCGAATCAGAATTACAGCATTTTTTTTGGTTCAGAATATGATTAGAAAATGTATAAAATGATATTAATAATGTGAGTTTAGGATTGAAGGAAAACTTGACCCCTCATTTTAAGGTGAGCAAGTCTCTCCTGAGGAAAACATACAGTTAGTATAATAAATCAAGGATTCACTCTTTAACTATTCCAAGAGACTTTTGCGAACAATTGGCAGCTGGATTAAACTAAAATGAGTACGAATCAAATAAAGCACCTCATTGAGGTCACTCCTGCAGTTCACCATATTGGAGGGAAACCAATACTGGCTTTGCCAGAAAAGTTCCAGAGAGCAAAGGCTTTATTTCATAAGTGAGGTTGTCAAAACCAATCTTAAGAAGCAAAACATATACTCCTGGTTCAGGGTCAAAAGCTTAGAAGCAAATTATTAATTCACACCCAAAACAAAAATATTAATTTGAAACACATGTAACTTCTATTTTTATAGTTCATAAAGCCAAATATTGGCAATTTCCTTATTTAAAACCTGCAATACCCGCAAACATACAGTGATTGTTAGCAGTGTAAAAGCCTTGAGAATTCATGTTGAATACGGTTGATGGCAGTATATTCTTCCAAGACTACTCTGAAGACAAAAATAGGGATGTGTAAAATATACTTTAGTCATAAACTTTGGCAATATTGTATTTAATTTAATCAAATATAAATAAAACTTTAAGATGGAAAGGCACTTACTGATTTATGAACATCTAAAATTTACAATGGTGTTTTCTTTCTATGTTTGTGATTAGTAATCTTCTGGAAAAAAAGCAATATAGATTTTAAAACACTGACTTTTATGATTAAACCTAACACAGGTAAGGGAGTACTTCTATAACTTAATACACAAAGCCGGTGGACAAAGTTTGATTCTGCAAATTAATTTTTTCTTTCAATTTTTGTAATTCAACAAATAAGGTAATCATGAAACTTGGGGCTTCATGATTTTTAGTAATAGAAACATCAATATCTTAGATAATAAAGATTATGTAGTAGAATATTCAGTTTTGACCTTTATTTTTCTTAACTGTTTAAGGAATAGTTTTTCTAGTTTAGCAGGAAAAATAAATTGCTTTGTCAATTTCACATTGTTCTTTTAATAAGAGGAATCTTGGGCTATGGAACTTTATTATTTAGCTACTCTGAAGAACATAATTTTAGATGCAAAAAGAGATTCTTTGAATCTCTCGCTCAAGAAATTACATTTGGTTAAAAATGCATGAAAGATGAAACTGGGAGCTGGTGACCAATTTCATCAAATGAGCTGTGACTCCATCGGAAAAAAGATACGTGTCTATCTTTTTTATGAGCTCCTGAGGGTTGGATTATTCAATGGAAATTTATTTTTATTAGAATATCATAATGGAAAATAGCTAGGCTAAATTAGCAAAATTCATTCTTATGCACAACTCATTTATTCAATAATCATTTATTTCTTTAGAAAAATTATTTACACAGTGAGATTATTTAATGCAGGTTACAAAACTTCCTTATTTCAGTTTTCATTTCTTTTATACTCCTTATCAGTTTAGGTCATTTACACACTTAAGTTTCTCCTTATGTTCTTGAATTCTCCAACCACAAAGCAGCTCCACTATTGACCTTTTGCATATCAGCATCATTGACACCATGGTACAGTGGAGTTATTTGAAAATCCTCAGTTCTATAGTTTCTCTGTACATGAAATATATATATATATATATATATATATATATATACATACATACATATATACGTATATATATATTTGAAGGAAAGAGCTGTAAGCAGAAGCTGGTTTCTGTTTGATAGAATATTCTCCCAAATTATTGGTTTCTTAGTATCAAACTATCCTTACAGAGTAAGATGTTTGCTATATCCTATGGAATCATCACAAACATAAAATGGAAAACAGAGTCCAAATGATCACATCCTCCATGTTTCTTGTTATTGGATTTGGTATTGAACTTTAAATTATACTTACATTGCAATAATAAACCCATTTGCAATTTAAAGATCAAATAGACAGAAGGAGAATTTCTTGATCTTATATTTTTCAGGATATAATTTTTCTTGTTTAGAAGAAAATAAATTTTAAAATTTAAACTCTACATGCTTTAATCACAGATTCTACTTTTATTAACAAATGAATTTTCTGACTTCAAAAGAACATCAAAATAAATCACTTACTCTGAAATGATAGCAAAATGTTTACACCTACCTAATAAAATGAGTAGCATTTTATCCTATTTACCAATCCTGTAAGCTGCTGACAAGAGCTCTTTTAATAATTGTACAAAAATAATACCATCAGTTGCTGTCAAGGATTGGGGATGGGCCAGAAAATTGACCACAAAGTGGCATGACCAAACTTTTTTTGACATGATGTGAATATTTTCTATCTTGATTTTCATGATGTTTGTATGTCTGTGTGCATTTGTCCGAATTCATAGAACAATGTGCCTGAAAGGGAAAATTGTACTTCAATAGGTTTAGTTTCAAAAATAAAATAACAAAATAGTAAAAATACCAAATATCTACTTAGTGATTCAATACCTACTTAGAGTCAGTTGAAATAAACTAAGAGGATGCAACATTAAAATTTCGTATTTTAAAACACTGCTTTAAAAGCAGCCTGCAATAATCCTGATCACATCTTTAACATTTATTGGAAGATGCAGAGATCTTCGGATTTCCTTGTTGTTCACAAATGCACCATTCTGTGCTACTACTTCTGGACACTTGGCAAACTAAATCTAAGCTTAAACTGGAATGTGCATTATGTGTATATGTGTAATACGTATTTTGTTGTTTTAAAAATTAGTTCTTGTCTGTGTTGTCTTAACTGGGTAGTGTGAGTTTAGGAAGGAATGTTACAAATATGAAGGTAGTCATTGAATTCTGATTTTTGTTCATATTTATAGAGGCCCAAATTGCATTTTCCTTGATAATGGAGCCTCAGGTATAACTAAAATGTAATTTAAACTTTAGATTACTTTAATGTTTGTATAACTGAAATTGCACCTTTTATCATGTACCAGGAACTTTCGCCTAAAACCATTTGTTAACATTGACAATGTGCATTACTATGAATATCTTATTAAAATTGTCCTTCCAATTTGTTAAATAACCAAGTGACTTCTCCCCTAATGCTACATTTTATTATATAAAGCAGTGACTTCCCCCAGTATCTCGTCACCTCCTATAATGCATTTGAACTTGTAGAGTGTTATGCTTCTCTTTTATTGCTAAAATCAAAGAATTTAATAAAAAGAAAATGAAAATATTTCCCCAGAGAAGCAGTTAAAGTGGAAGTATAATTCTTTTGACCCTTCATTGAAATTGACACATGAATACAAAAATACCAGCCAATGAGAAAAAAACCATTAGTTTATGGAACTTCCTTCTTTTTCTGTAGGGCTAATTTTATTTGGATCCTCACATTCTCAACAGATGAACTACCAGTCATTTTCCCTTTGGTCTCCAGGGCAGATGCATAATCTGGTCTCCAGATGCATAGTGCATAATCCTTGTTTGCAAGACAAAAGGACAAGTCCCACCCAATGTTTCTTAAACCTGCAGAACCTTCACTCACAGGAGCTCTTTCCTGCTAGAGCATCCAAACAATTCCAGAAACAAGGCCACTTGAGAATGATAGATTAGCTTCTGTGAAGGTTGATTTAGCACAGTAGGTGTCTAGTTTAAACACTAAGAGACAAAGTACAAATATAGATTCCTTGAATGAAAAGTTATATTTCTATCAGCTTTGTGAAGGAGAGAAAAATCTGCAGGGTCACAGCCATTAGCTGTGAAATTTTTATAGATAAATTTAATAAACAATGTCATACAGAGATTAAATCACAACATTAGTCCTAGAAAAAGAGACAAAGTAAGTAAGATTGTCTTTGGGATAAAGTAAGAAATGATACAAAGGATGCTGAGTTACTCATAAGCTTTTTGCTTTGGGTTGAGACATTAAAACAGAAATCAATGAATCCATGTGTGCATGTGTGTGTGTGTGTGTGTGTGTGTGTGAATGTGTGTACACATGTGTACATGTGCCTATGCTTTCAATTCGCTGTATAATTACAATGTGTCCTACTCTTCCAGCTATTTACCCTTTGGACATACCTGTGCCCTACAGAGAGTAGCAGAAGTGCCAAGTTTGGAAGAGCAAGCTGGATTTGTCCAAGAACAAATTTGTTCAAAACAGATGAGCACCCAGGAAGAGTCATTTTTATACCAGCACAACAAATGGTGAACAGGCTCTAGTCAGTGGTTGTTGTTCTGAATTTGAATCTCAGTTCTCCCAATGTTGATGGGTCAGGGTTTGGGTTTGGGTGCTCTTCTGACAGCTTTACAGGCAGGGACCCTTCTAGTCTGAATTCTAACTGCTACTCACTCCTCTTACCCCTTTGAGGCAATGGAATCCAAGTGGGAAACATGTTCAAAATGTGGCAAAAGACAAATAAATAGCCATTGTTCACTAATGGATAGCTTTCCTATAAAAGCTGAACAGATACCTAAAGTAACCAAACTCATAGAAATACAAAGTAGAATGGGAGTTGTCAGAACTGGGGGACGGGGAGGTGACTGGTTAAGGTACACTTTTAGTTTCACAAGATAAAAAGAGCTCTGGAGATGGACATATTGATGGTTGCACACTGCTGTGCTTATACATCATGCCACAGAACTCTTTGATTAAAAATAAATGGTTAAGATGATAAATCTTATGTTATGTGTATTTTACTACAATTTTTAAACATGTAAAAAAGAAATTTAAGTTGAAAAATTCTATTAGACCCTGTGTCCTAAATTAAGCCTCCTGCTTCTAACACACTTTGGTTTAAGGGATTCTGCAGCGTAAAGCAAATTTTGTTTAACTTAGCAAAAAAGTGGTATGCATGAAGGAAATGAAGAGAGCAATCTGGATGGAATTTGCTCCAGGAAGGCAGCCTTGCCCAGGTCTACTTATCATGTGGGCTTGGAAGAAGAAATAGTGAAGGGAGCCCAAAGTCCCAATGATGTTCAGCAGGTGGAAATCTTACTGTCATTTTGTCAGTATCATATCCCTCAAAATGGCATTGTTGCTGAAACATTGTAGGACCTCAGTAAGAAGTTGTTAAGTGAATGAATGAATGAATGAATAAATCTGTCCTTTAGGAAGCATATCAGTTAATGACCTGTGATCTTATTAATTAATCACATTAAAAATTTCTCTTTCCTGCAGGGAGATGGGGGAGTAGGCAATTTAATTCTCTACAACTCAGTTTCATCACCTCCATAAAATGCAAATCATAGGAATGGGGATATAGCTCAGTTGGTAGGGGGCTTGCCTCTCATGCACAAGGCCCTGAGTTCAATCCCCAGTACCACAAAAAAAAAAAAAGAAAAAAAAAAAGAAAAAAAAATGCAGATCATATCCCTACACTTCTCAGTGCTAGGACCTATGTATACATGTGGTGGTGGGGATTTGAGTGTGCATATATATCTATACACGCCAATATATTTAAAATACATTTAACATAATATCATTATGTGCCAACTAGTACATTGTATGCACTTAATAGCAAACACTATTAGTTTTTCATTATTGCTAGTATCACAAAAGCATTTTGAAGGAATAGGTTGTATATCTTGTTTCATTCTTTTCCTTAGCTTATTATGAAAAAGTTGACCCTTCTGCTACTCAATACATAGGTCAGAGGTATGTACTTAAAGGGCAAATAAATTAGAAAATAAATTATAAACCTGTTGGAGTTAGTCAAAGGTATTATATTCTTAGATTCATTTATTTCTTCATTCATCCACTGACCATGCTTTCATCAAATACCTCATATGTGCTGGAACCCCATGGTATCCTAGAAAGCTCTGATCTCTAGACATTTAAACTGAAGAAATTATTATAGTGAAAAGGTAATGATTTAAGTACAAGAATAAGGAAGAAGGAAAAGGCTTGAAAAGCTTTCCATTCCACATTTCTTTAGAAACTTGTTGCATGGACTGTAGGAATTCACACAAGGTTTTCAAGTTGGGATGAAATTGAACCAAAATGCTTAATGAGGAAGACAATTTTCATAACTGTGTAGAAGATGAAATGGAACGAGAGGGGGGGAATTTTAACTTTCATCTTTTGGAAATTAAACTACACTTAATAACAGTGGGTTCCACTTACTTTCTCTTACTCACATATCTTCACCTCCTCCTTACAGTTTTTATGAACAGTATTGAGATAAATTACAAAGTGAGAAAGTAAGGCAATTTGCTAGCTTTACCTCCGAACTGTTGCAGCTATGTCATATAAGTATTTGTCCCTTAGTTTTCCCTGATTGCACATTCAGTAATGGCTGTGTTGTCCATTAAACACTTACTTCATAGAACTAAAATCATTATAAATCACACTACCAATATTCAAGAATTTTAAAAATTATGCACCAGAGGAGCAAAGTATTGAAGATTAAGATATTATATGTATCTTAATAGTGGAGCATAGTCATGCATAAATCTTTAGTCTCCCTCTGTGACTATACATTTACTTATGTATGCATTGGGGAAAATCTTGGATACTTTTGCATAACTATAATTCATGATTCAGCAAGCATAAATCAAAATCTTAGGACTATAAAAAAATCTAACATCCCTTGAGTAGTATGAAACAGATGGCTAGTTAGACTTCACAGATTTCTATGTATATGTGATTGAGATTTTATTTCTTCACACATGCAATTCCAGTTATGTCTTACCTTCATACTGTACATATGGTAGAGCTGAAATGTTTGAAGAATCATTAAGATCTATTTGTGTTAGAAAAGCAAAAGTAGCCCTATTGCATTTAAAATACCAGAACATTTTTTTTTGCTAAATAACAAAAGATTCTCTGAGAAGAAAAATGTCTATATTTTCTGTAATATCCTTTCTCCTCAGAAAAAGAGGATAACTCTTCTAAATGCATAAGAGGAAAAGGAAAGAATATGACTAATCCTACTCATTTATTCAATAGTTATTTCCCCAGGCATAGTCTCTATAGTTCCTGGTAACACGTGTGAATGAGGACAGTAGTAGGATGGTAGATGATTTAGATGGTTATATTTATAATACATGGGAAGTTTGGATTGAAGGAATCAAAGATGAAGAGAATGCTTGAAAACCAAAGCCCATATCAGAGATATGGAAAGCAGAAACTTATGATATGTAATGTCAACACGTACTAATATGATGTTGGTACATTTTGTTAGAATTGAATTTCATGATCAGGAAAACCAGAGAGAACAGAGAGGGCAAGAGAGAAGATAACATAGAAATGGATCTTAATTTTATTTCAGTAAACTTCCCAAACAGGTCCTATAGAGGAAGATATTAGTATCAGGAACTGATCATTGTGTGCTGAGCCCAACAACAGAAAGCCTTCTGTAGAAGGTATGGCAGTGCATTGAAACTGAGAAAACTATCTCCTCGAGTTGAACACTTGGGTTTACCTCTTGGGCATGGCTTTACCTCCTGAGGCTATTTTGAATAATAATGGGAATAAATAATACCAAAGAGAAAATAGTTTTACCCATTTTATATTTTATAAGGCTGTTGAGAGAATGCAATGAATTTATACACACTAGCACATTGGAAACTGCATAATACATAAATGCAAATGGATCATGCAGGAAACGTATTATCCTCATCTTCAATATCTTCATTATAAAGATCTTTTTGACAGAAAGGCAACTCAGATGTGCATTCCAATATTAACAGTATAGATGGTATTAAAGCAAATGCAAACGAACATGAGAGACTTAATTCTTCCTGTTGAAAATAATGGAGGAGACTCCAGATTCACCCAGTATTCTCATCTGAGCCTCTCTTCTTAGAGCATTTACTTCAGTACAAATAAGTGCAAGTTTTTCTTTGTTCTTTTGAAATGTATGTAAATCTTCTCAAAAGCCTCTAAATAAGCCCCTTGTCAGCTTTAGGGCCCAGCAATGTCTTTATCAAGAATCTGGGAGCCATCCCTTTGAAACATAATCATCTAGGGAGACAGCATCTATCTCCAGGTTTCTGTGGCAGGGTAGGTGCATTATTCAATTAATATTTCACATCCTCTGATAAAAGATATGAAAAATTCATTTAGCCTTTGGATAAGCCAACAAGCTAGCATTGCAATTACCAAATAAATTTAAGAAAAACTATTTGCGACAAATAGTGCTGTCAAGTTCTGTGGGACACCAGTTCCCCCACCCCTAGAACATGTGTGCAAATGTGTTGTATCACCTTAGTTACGTACAGGTATGGGATTTCTTTCTGTTTTTGCAATCTCTTTGGAGAATTTCCTGTGATGCATATGATATTTTGGCTTAAAGCATATTCATAACAATTTTTTTTTCCTTTATGGAGAAGTTATCTAAATTGGGAGGAATTCTCATTTTTAATTATCTTTCTACAAGCATGGCACAGTGTTCAGAATCATGGACTGGGCATGTCTTTATTTCCTGAGGCTATTTTTGAATGATAATCAGAACAAATAATATCAAAGAGAAAAGAGTTTTACCTATTTTATAGGGCTGTTGAGAGATTGCAATAAATTTATACACACTAGCCTTGGAACCTGCATAATACATAAATGTGTTGGCTGATTGGGTTTAAATAAAGTTCTGGAATTGCTACTTGGATGATCTATGACAAGTTACCTAACATAACTATACCCAGGTTTGTTCATCTCTGGGAAAGAGCAATGAGACCTAGCTCACAGATTATCATGAGAATGATGTAAGACATTGAAAGAGTATGATATAGTATCTGGAGCATCATGAGCAGAAATGTGTCTTAATAATCAATGCTTTTCAATCCTGCTTCATAATTTACATGATTTTGTCTGTGATAAGCCAGTTCAATTTTTAAATTAAATCGTTATTTGAATTAACTTCAAATTTAAGAATTATTAAAAAAAACTGTAGGAATTGTCAGGGATAAGTACCAAACTTTCTGAAAAGTGAAGTGATTTAATAAAAGTTGTACAATTTGACTAAGCTGGGACCAAAGGCTTTTTGATTCCCAAGCCCATCCTCAAATGCACACTCCTTTCCCCTTGCAGTTCAATGGTTGTAAATTGTTGTAAGGTTGAAAATGCTGAAGTATGAAAAAGAGATTTATCTTCCCTTTACTTTGGGGAAAGCATATTTTCCAGTTTGACATGAAGAATTATGCTAAATGATGAGAGAAAGAATGTTGAAAATAAAGAAATAATTCATCTATCTCAACTTTGCTTCATTCTGTGGCAACAATAATTTATGTAAATTTGGTAAAGGGATCTACAAATACATGTGTTGATGATAATGATGATAACCACATTGTCTTCTGAGTGATCATGATACTAATGGCAACGTTGATAATGATCACATGTTCTGATGAAAAATGATGGTGAAGTTGGTTGGATTATGTTGTAATGATAAAAAGTACCCCTTGAAGGAAAAACAAACAAAAATATGTATTTATATTTCTCCTAGTCTGGGAATCTCCACAATATCCCTGACATATGATTTTACTGACTCTGATCATATAGTGAATATAAGGATCTCTATATCTGATTTCCAGGTTAATATCTCCCCTGTCTTTTGAATCCTTTCCCTTCAAATTATAAATTCCTTCTTGCATTCCACCTTTAATTCTACTCCACCTTGTGATGCTTCTGAGGTGACTTTCATTAGTTTCTGTTCAGATAACAATACCTCTGGTTGTTTTTGACTTCCATGACTCAGTATGTCCTTTATGCAAATATCCTGTATCATACCATGTCCTCAAACCACATTATTCAGTAAAGTTTGTGGAATGACTATTGTTTATTTTGACTCCCATTCTTATTAGTAAAATACCATACTTATACTTTCAGTTCTGGACCTTCCCTCATGTATTTGAAATTTTCTCATCTATGTCCTTTTGGAATTCTGAGCAGAAACCGATGGTATTAAATAACTATATCCTCAATAATTTTACTACCAGTTCAAAATTATCGCAAAGAGATATTGTCCCTCACCCTCCCCTTTGCTTTATACTCCCCCCCCTCAGAAAAAAATGGTATTTCTATTCCCCAATTTCTACTACCCATGGTTTGAAACATAGAGTTTCACTTTTCATTTTCTTTAGTATCTAAATGTAGCCAATGATAAAATCTCAATCATTTCTCCTGTGAAATAAACATCTTTCATATGTATTCTTCTCCTGTCATCTGTTGCTTGCTGCTTCATAATTCACACCCTTTCAATAGTCTTATTTGTTCCTTTGACATTATTCTCTCGGGTTCCAAACTGAACATATTCTCTAAAATTCTCTAAAAGGCTCTAAAATGCTCAATGACACTGTACTATAAACTGACCACTTCTGGGTGATTATCAGGGTCTTCTATTATCTCAGTTCCTTTATGTTTATATGATCTGATTTCCATTTTTTCTCTAAGATGGAACACCCTCAATGTATTCAGTCTGGTTTTATTTCTTCTATTTAGAACTCTCCTCTACATATTGTTTATCACCAATCTCAAATCTTGCACAAAATAACTACAAAAAAATCTAGAGAAACACACAATCTATCCCTAGTATATTGAATTTTAACCTGATTGATTAGTCGAAATGTAATAATTTTGCAGGACCCAACCTGAATGCTACTACACTCATAAAAATCTTCTATGAATATTTCATGATTGTTGAAGCCTTCCCATTATGTTCTGTGAAGTTTTTCTTAAACTACTCCTTTCCAAAACTTCACCTGAGTTTGGTCCATACTACTCTATTGCTATACAATAATACATCTGAAAAATAAATGCACTGAAATGTAGGTATCTCAATGTGTATTATCATCTCTAAAATAGTTGCTTCAGGAAACTGTATGTTTAATGATGTGGTTGTTGTTCAAAGGCCTATTCTTTTTAATATTGTCAGTGATGAAAAATCATCTTTTGAGAATAGATTGGATTTTTTTGACCACAACTAAAAGTAATTCATAGTTAAGTCAGTAGAAAATAGATGATCAGCCTGCGTAATGTAATTTCACAGTGAAAAATAAGGTGTGACTCTGAAGCAGTGAGTTTATCTACCTATTTATTTTTTGTAGAAATCATGGGCCAGTTCCAAAAATGGACTTTGAGTGGCAGAAGTACTGGAACAAACACACTGTGTCTTCATATAACTAATTTGAAGATGATTCTTCATCATCTTGCAAACATTATTATGCTTATTAAGACATAAGTCTGCAAATGTAAGTCCATGCATTTCTCCATTATATGAGGTTGTATTTCTTACCACTGTTTCAGGTCTGTTAACCTTCTTAAGTGTGAAAAAGGTACTAGTACAGGAAATACAAACAAATTGATTAATTTATTGAATTGTGTGAATATAAATTGACCTTAAATGTCTTGCATCATGCACAACCAGAAGAATGAGAAATTACACTCCATATATGTATCTCAAATTATATGCTACGGTCAGGTATAACTAATAAGAACAAATTTAAAAAATAAACTACATATAATATTACAAAATATTTAAAAAATTCTGTTTTTTCAACCAATGTTTCTCCACCTATTAAATGAAGGTGTTAGCCTAGATTTTTACAATTTTCTTTAGACTTGTAAATCTGACAACCTGTCGAAGTCCCTATTTCATCTCAAATGCTAATACAGAGATATAGATTCATCTTAGAAAAAAGGAAATATTGTTTATTCTACATAGAGTCAATCCCTTTGAGTAGCGTGTTTCTAGTTGTCTTCCAGATTTACTACTTTCAGACAGAAAATGAAATTTCAAGACTAGGCAGATCTGTCAGGGCCCACACATATATATACCTGGGACTTAAAAATCATGATTGTCTCTGTGGACTTTCTGCTGTATCTGCATGACTATGCCTAAGGCATTTTCTAGAATGTGAAGGCTGTTTTTCCCCACAATGGACAGGTCTGAAATGCCAAGAAATTAACACCCTTCTCCAGCAGCCTCCACTAACACTTGCTGGAAGTTAGTGTTTAACAATCTCATCTTTCTCTCTCCTTGGGTGAGGAGAACTATGAGCTGTTTTTTCACCTCCCCCAAGGAAAGGGTCCAGTCACTTCTCTGTGTTAGCTGGGATTAAACATACCACTTATTAGCCCCTTCCTTCTTGGAGTCACTTCCCCCCATATCCTTTCAAGAAATACCTTCTCTATAAGCTAATTATACTTAAACTCTTGTCTGGAACTGTTTCTAAAGAAGTCTAATTAAGATGAATGTCACTACGTAATTGCAGCAATTTGAATCCGAAGAACAAAGGTAGGAAGAACCTCAGATGATTTTGACTATGATAGAAAATGGCATTTCACCTCATTCCATTTTGAACATACACATGAGGTCATGTTAAATATAATTTCTTAGTATCTTGGAACTTTTCCAATACCATCATTTCCGTGATGAAATAGAAAAAGCTTTGATCAGGCACTTGAAGATCTATCTCAGAGTACAGTGTGGGAATTCTGTGAGTCTTGATTTCTTCATCTTTAATTTAAAAATTTCTTTTATTCATTCATTCATTCATTCATTCATTCATTCATTCATTCGTTCATTCATATTCTTTGGATGGCCCTGCTATGTTACCCTGGGCTCAAATAATCCTCTTACCTCAGCCTTTTGAGTAGCTGGGAGTACAGGCATATTCCATTGCACCCAGATTGGAATCCTTAGAATTATGTTCAGCTCTTTGATTGTATAAGGATAATGTGCAGATTAAGTGGAGTGACATGTCTTGAACACCTTACTATATGAAAAATGTCTTTAAAAATAATTTTTGTGGTGACATTCATTTAAATTTTTTCATTTGTTTGGCTTTCAAAGTTGCTTTTCTTATTTGTCTTGAATAGCTTAATAATATCCAAATGCTTCACTTTTTCAAATAATCCATGCTTTGAATATCTCTGTTTAAAAGAATAAAAGGAAAACCTACCTAGTGTAATTAAGTACTATGCTACTTGTAGTTTTAAATAAATGCTAAATCACAGATACAAAGCAATGGTGATTGTGTGTGTGTGTGTGTGTGTGTGTGTGTGTGTATGTGTGTGTATATATACACCCATATCAACAAATATATGTATACACATACAATATATGCATAACAGCAGTCCTTGTGCTTATGAATGTAATCTAATTTCTAACACTCACAAAGTAAGTATAAATAATTTAGTTTGTACATTAAATATCTACTTGAAGTTTCAAATTTCCCTCTAAGGGTAAACTCAGTGAATGGTTGATGTAAATTAAAACTAAAAATGAATGATTACATGTGGAAAAGAATGATTTGGAAAGAGAAAATATTGCCTGTACTAGTTTCTTATTGTTACAGTAGCAAATTACTAAAACCTGGATGATCTAAAATAACAGAAATTCTCTGTCCAACAGTCTAGAGACTATCTTGCTATATAAAATCAAGGTGTACCAGGGCCGTGCTTCTTGAAGTCTCCAGGGGGAAATCTATTCCATACCTTTCTCTTTGTCACTATTGTTGCCACTAGTCCTTGGCATTCTTTGGCTTGGGTCACTTCAATATCTATTTCCATCAACACATGGCATTTTCCTTGTGTGTCTATTTCTCTTTTTATAAGGATACCAGTTCCATTGAATTGTAGTCTACCCTAATGACCTCCTCTTATCTATCTGCAAAGACTTTATTTCCAAAGGCTACATTCACAGGTATTGAGGTTGAGGGTTTCCATACATCTTTTAAGGACACACAACTTAACCCAAAATATCACCTGTCAGTCATTTGCTGATGAAAATGGACTCTCCTGGCTATGACTACCTTCATGGATATGTGATTAGTTCAGTTGTACAAGTGCTGATGATTAGAAGAGTTCCTTTCTCCCTTAGAGTTAGATACTCTGCAGTTGTCTACAATTTCTTCCCAATTTATCTTTGCATTCAGGTTTTGTAAGTGAAACCTAATGGATCACTGGAGCCTGTGTCTGGGTTTTGGTGTCTTGGATGATGCTCAATGCATTTCCTAATGTCTCATTTGGATGACTGCTCTCCCACCTGTCTAGAACCTGGGGTCCTAGCTGAGAACCCCGAAAGAAGACTCAGAGGCTTCTGGTCAGGGATGTGGAGGGGCAGGCCAGATAGGAACCTTGGCTCTAGGGAGTGTGAGAGAGATGGTTGCATGGTAGGAGTAAGTATGGAGAGGTGGGAGTAGGTGTGTATGCTCTATAGCATCTAGGGTGAGTATGTCGGTATCTACCTCTTATTCCACGGTCTGGCAGAACCACTGTGTTTTTCTGATTTGGCAGGAAAGAACCTCTCACCCAGTTCAGACCCAGGTATTGAGTGCTTCCTGTAGCAGGGCTTGCAGTCTTTGGGGGTTGCACATCCACAGTGGTTTCCAAGGTGAGCCTTAGGAACGGAGCAATGTCAGCTAGGTTTCTCAACACTGGCTGAATCACAGCAACTATTGGCTGGTGGGGAAGTGGTTGGGAGATGTGTCAGCCAACAGGTGGCTAGCACTAAGTTATGAGGCAAAGGCCCCAGGCAACTGTGAGCCCAAGGTACCTGTGTGTTCCTACTTAGAGAGTATCCTCATGCCTGAGGTGTATAAATATCACCCCCAAAATAAAACCACTATGACAAGTGGAGAGAGATCTCAAAATAAGGAAAAAGTTTCATATTTTAATTTTACAAAGTGTTTTAAAGGTACTTTTCCCTCCTGCTATTGTATAAGAAGTCCTGAATTTTTGTTTTGCACTGATCAAGAAAAATGATAGAGCTGGTTCTGCTTCTAGTCCTTGTTCTTTAATTGTTATCCAGGTAACCATTAATGTATTTCTTTTCTCCTCATTTGGAGTGCATTCTAACTGGTTGCTCTTATTCATGTTTCTCAGTTAGGCCCTTGATTACTGGTGGCAATGTTTTAAAATAATTTCATGGAGGGGAAACAATACAAAATCAAAAGCGAAATGGAGGAAAAAATCCATAAATTGATAGTGATGGCAATATTCTGCAGTAACTGAATAGACTTAAATTGGGATAATTGCATTTGGTAAGGTTTGCTTATACTATGTTAGTCATCAAGACTATTTGAGCAAGTCCTCTAAGAAGGGGTAAACAATCAGGTTGCTAAATATTTACAAAAATACTTTATGTGCAGATTAGATAGAATGTTCTAGTAGATGGAATGATCCTACATCTTTAAAAATATCTACATTACAGAAACTTTAAGAATGTATTTTATGATGACAGTTTTAAAGAACTCCATTATATTGACTAAGACAAAAGTAGACAGTCACAGATTCTCACAAGATAAATTAAATACCAGCTGTCAAAATGAAACAACAATTTCGACTCCAGTTTTCATATAGTCAATTCCCTATTCACTTGATAATTTTAGTAAATTAAGAAAAGAATTCCATTTAGTTTTTCTGGTTGTTTTTAGTTATTCTTTATAGATGGCTGACTCCTTTAAAATCTTGAAGTATCTATGGTTTCAGAAGTTGTAAGCGTTTTGTAGCAACAGGCATTCTGTGATAACTGTCAGTCCTTTAGCCAGCTCAGTAAAATATCACATGGCTCTTTGAGTCCTATACCAGCTAATTCAAGTTTGCAGAAAATTCTAGTTTTATTTCCAAACAGAATCCTTCAATTCTTTTGAGACAACCCATGCAGATTGTTTTAAACCTTTTCATTTACTCCTACATGACATTTTTTTTTCCCTTGGATTGCATGTGTTAACTCAACGTAGATCTGAAGAAGGCATTAGCCACAGACAATGGCAATAACAGTTACAACTCTCAGTGAAATATAATGGACTTTCTAAAAAATCTATCAAGGTCTTTTACTATGTCTGGGCTCTTCCATTTTTTTAACTCTAATGGTGGTGGCAATTAGTATCATCTAAATACAATCCAGTTTGAGTGGTTGACACAAATTAAGAGCTTCCTGGTTTCAAAACTGATTAATTTTTAACATCATAACACTTACATTCAGTATTTCTTGTTTATACTACATAGAAAATGTGGTTACAGATGTCCAGCATTCTGTGAACATTGTTTATACTCAGAATAATGTTCCTCTAAGTTGTTTAATCTTATTCTCCTTTGAAAAGATAAAATATATTATGAGAGTAAAGAGTAATTTTTCATAGAATTGTCAATATTATCTCCATTCATCTTAAGTTTCTTACATTTCTTATACTTCCATTTTATTGCTTATCTTTAGAGAAGAAAAATATGTTTAATAAAAATAGTCCCATCTTGCTTAGTGATAGACACTTTCTGAGAAATGTGCTGTGCGGCGATTTTGTCACTGTGTGGACATCACAGAGTGCACTTACACAAACCTCTCCTGTAGTTTGTCATCACCAGCTTGCAGAAAGCTTGAGCCCCTGTCCAAGGTTCTATTCCTTTCTGTAACTCATATTTTGTAACAAGGACTTAGATGCTTCATTTTTGCCTGCAAATATCCAATGGGTGGTGAAAAGCCAGATCAAAAACTTGGCATTTGTGCCTCCATTTTGCATTTATCTCCTTTGCTCTGAGTCACCTTGGACTTCAGGAGCAACAGGTGTGATTGTGATGAGTAGCAACTGCCCCACAGGCAACAGCAACTTATTTAACTCTGACAGGATCCTACTTGACACAGTGATGGAGCAGACCACAGTTGACTAACATCACCTGCTTTGGTAGCTGCACAAAGCCTCCAGCTATGCAAACCCCCAACCCTTCTCCTTATTCCCTTTTCTATAAACGTTCAAAGTTATTGTCAGTCCTCAAAGACAGGGTTAAAGACACTGGTCCCCTTGTTTTCCTGGTTAAACTGATTCAAGTTCCCTTCATGCTTTTCACCATTACTTTTTCTGTCTGTTTTGGGGAACAAGTGGCCGGATTTGATCTCTTGGATCTTCAGTCTGGCCTCTGTCCTAGGACTCCACTAACAATAGGATATAAGCTTCTGGCCTTTCATTTTCTATGGCTCCATGTGCTTGTGGTCCTTCAATAAATTTATACACCTTCTTTCCTTATTCATCTGCCTAGTTGTCAGTTCATTTATGCAAATTTTCAGAGGGCAGAGGGGGAATTTCCCTTTACCACTAAACAGGTTTGCATTTGTGTGGCAACTTCCTCCTGACATAATACTTATAAGACAAAGAAATGAGGTACCCTTAAATCTCCTATGATATAGGTGCATGTATCAGAAAACTAATTACTTATTAGAAGATGTATTTACAAGGAGAAGTGATGTCAAACACTTCATGGTCTTTCCCCCATCACACACACTTCATTTATTTAAAAACAGGACAATCAGGAGGTGGTTATAGGTCATACATTGCTGATTTTCAGCAGTTTCATCATAAAATAGTACAGAAAATAACAATATTACGAACCAATTCACAAAGAAAGGGTAATGTATCAAAACTGAAGAGTGTGCTGTACTGCTAAGTATGCTTGAAATCATTCAGTTTAGAAATGCTGTTGTCGTAGGTTAATGACCTCCTCAACTATAATATAATTTTATTTTTCTACTTCTTTACTCAGTGTTTGGTATGTAGTAGGCACTTAAGAAATGTTTGTGTAATTGATTGTCTGTTAGCTATATTAATAGTCAAATATAATATAGTTGAAAAACTATTGGACTTAATCATTTTAAATATGATTTCAAATCCTGCTTCTGTGGCTTTTTGTTACATATATTCCTTGAGGAAACACTTAAAATCACTGAGGCACAATTTTCTCATCTGCAAAGTAAGAATAAAGAAATGTCTATAGTCAGGATTCTTGTAAAGATTTAAAAAATATAATGTATGTGAAAGTGTCTAGCATATTCTATGGAACAAAATAGTAGATTGAACACAATCAACTTATGAAACAAAAATGTTTGTTTAAGAGAAAAAGAATGTCTTAAATTTCAACATTTTCCAATTTGAATATTTCCTTTTCCTGAAGATGATTAATTGTTCAGCACTTTTTAAAAATAAAATATGTGATTATCTTTATTTCTAATAGGTCCAACATATTTTTATATTGTGTCATCTTTTATACTTTCCAACACTTTTCTTTTAGCAACTCAAGCTGAATTCTGAAAATTATAGCAAGTTCAAGTTCAATTTTCCCAAAGTGTTGGTTTAGGAGTCAAAGATCATAAAGGGATTTTATTCTTTTGAACTATGCAATTAAGTAAGGATGGAACAGACCTCTGAATAGTATAGCTGACTGAACACTCTGTACTGTCAGCATTGGGTACTATCTGAAAAATTCAGTGGTTTCTAAAATCATACACAATTATAGGAGAAAAAATTGTAAGTCAGTAACTAGCAGGGATTTTTTTTATTAAATGAAAATCTATGAATTTCAAGTATTAAGGTAGACTGTTAGTAATAGAAATATCATTCAGACGATATCATGGGCACACCTATCTCATTTGTAGACCATAACACAAAACTATAATCAACCTCACCAGAAAAGCCTGAGACTTGCTTAAACAAGTTGCAAAGTACAGTGAAATAGGGAGTAGGCAGCAAATTCTGTTTTGATTTTTTTCACAGATTCATAACACATCAGATCATGCCTACAAGTGCACTGACCACAGCATTGCAATAGGCTCTTAAGAGAAAGAGGGCTCTTGGGAACAACATGAAACCTAGTTCCATGCAAAGTAGTGTGGTGTGCTGACAAGAGGACCTCACATAGGCAACCTGTGCTATTACGGGGCATAAGGTCACTTCCCAGAGAGCATTCAAAACCACCAGGGAGGTAGTGTCATGCACTTGGTTAGGCAAGAGTCTACAGTCATCTCCTAGGACATACTACATGTCTACTGTGGTCTCTCAAGCTTTACGAGGTCACTTATATAAAGGGGATTTATGATAATTTTAAACCAACTAGAATACAGTAGTGGCAATCAGCAATTCTGTTTTCCCTGTGGCCTAGGGTCAGTGTCTATAACCAACCTCAGATGAAGGAAAGGCTCTCATTAGAATCAGAGTTCTAAATGAGAGGTGTCACCAGCAAAATCTACATCAGATGCAAAATATCTTCATTAGGAGCTCATTGTGATTCTTCTCTTTACATTACATATGAAGAAATTGCTTTAAAATTACCTAATTTACCTTGCATATTGTTCTTATAATGCTATAACTCAGATTTGTGACTATTTTATATGCAGTTACACAGTGGCAAAAAGAAGAGATAGACATGCAGCAAAACTCCAGTGAAATAACAAAAATAACATAATCATTAGAAGTAATATGCTGGGTCTAAAAATCTATTGGTTGTTGGAGAATTAAAAAATAAAAAAAATTAAAACCGCACCACTTAAATGCCATCAAATTTAGCAAAAGAAATACAAGAGCTCTACAAACAAAATTTTAAAAGTTATTATTGAGGAAAAATCAAGAAAATGTAAACATAACAGAATACCATGTTTATTGCTTAGAAGATTCAACATTGTACAGTTGTCCATTTTCCCCAAATAGATTTTATGGAAATTTACAAACCAATTCTAAAATATTTGTGTGGAAAGTAAAATTCTATATTTATAACTAAGACCTGCTTTAGGAATAAAAAATAATGAGAGAATTTACTCTTTCCTAAAGTAATAATTATTATAAAACTATGAGGATTAAAATTGTGCTACTGGCATGAAGAAAAACACACGGAATAATGAAATAGAATGAAGAAGTTAGAAATAGACAGTTGATTCAGGTAACTGAAAAGCAGCAGGGAAAAAGAGCCTTTAGAACTAATGTTTCCAGAAAAATTATATACCCATACCAAAAAAAGAATACTTGCCTTCTGCCCCCTACCACTACTCTAAAGTCAATAGCAGATAGTGGACCTGAATGTGGACAGCAAAACAAGGTCTATTAAGCATATCAAAGGAAACTATTTTCTTGACCTTGAGATAGAGAGATTACTAAAAAGGACAAATAAAGCCATAGTTACCATGGAGGTAAAAATAGTTATTTAGTCACATTATAATTTGTTTGTTTGTTTATTTTTACATCAGACAATGCCATTAAGAGACTGTCAAGGGAAGACAAATCTGGAGAAGACATTTATACTATATATAATTAACAAAGGCTCATATCCAGAATATATAATGAGTTTCTACAATGAAATGCATGGCTGTGTGTCCTGAGAGACCTACACAAATATGTTCACAGAGGCACTATTCAAAATGTTTTCAAACTGGGAAATATTGAAATGTCTATCAACAGAAGGAAGGACAAATAGCATATACATGTAATGGAATGCTACGCAGTAATGAGGATGAGGGAAATACAGCTACTCATAAAACTAAGCCAAATCTCACAAGCACATGCCAAATAAAAGTATCCACAAAATAGAATGCTCACTGCATAATTCACTCGTAAAAAGTTTTTTTAAAAGGCAAAATTAAGTGATAGATTATAGTCCTATGCTTAGTTGGTAGAACTATAAATAAAATTAAGAATGTGATTCCCACAGAGTTCAGATTAGTGGTTGCTTTTGAGGAGAGCGAGAGTGAGTTTATGATCTGAAGTAGTCATGAGAGGGCTGACAGTGTCCCATTACTTGACCTGAGTGATGTTTATATGACAGTATTTCTTTTTTAAAAAGAAATCATTGAACAGTACATTCCTCTGTTTGTGCACTGTAAATATATGTGTTATAATAACAAAAATTTAAAGAAAAATCAAGAAGAAAATCAAGGTAAAGACCTGACAAATAGAGTATAAAGAAATGGAGAATGAGAAGGTAATTGTGGCACACAGAACTTACAGAGGGCTTGGCAATCACAAAACGCAATATAGACAATTGATAAAATGGTGCTTAAACTCATTATAATCTGGGAAATATAAATGAAAACTACAACGTCATAGTACTGTACACTCATCAGGGTGGCTACAATAAAAAAGTATTTGTTTTACATATTTGATGTAGCAAGGATGAACAACTAGACCACTAATAAACTAACAATGGATAAGTAAATTGGCTTTTAAATAGTTTAGGCATTATATTCCTTATTTACTATCTCATGATCTGGTTATTCCAGTTCCAGATATATATCCCACAAACGTACATGTACATATGAGCCAAAAAACATGTGAAGGATGTTTTAGGCAAAGTTATTGATAATAATCCCCAATAGGAAACAGCCTAAATATCTACCACCAGTAATAGTCCCATAACGTTTGTGTGTTCTGGGGCAAGAATAAAAAATGGAGGCCTCATATAACACATATCTGAAAAATTAAAAGCTAACAATTTAAAAACTTAAAATCAAGATTTAAAACTATTATTTTCCCATTAGTGTGTAACAAATTATCACAAAATTATTTACTTAAAAGAGCACAGTTAACGGTTATGCAGGTCAGGACTCTGGAATGGTGTGGCTGGCTGGATTCTCTGCTCAGAGTCTTACTGGGCTGACATCAATAGACTGGCTAGGATTGTGATTTTCCTCTGGGGAGCAGAATCTTTCAGGCTCATTGGTTGTTGGCAGATTCCATCTCCTTAAGAGGTGAAATGTGGTATATATACACAGTGGAATATTATTCATCCATAAAGAGGAATAAAATTATGTCATTTGCAGGTAAATGGATGGAATTGGAGAATATCATGCTAAACAAAAGGAGTCAATCCCACACAAAAAAAGGCCAAATGTTTTCTCTGATAAATGGATGATGACACATAATGGGGGTGGTGGGGTGGGGAGTAAGAGAAGAATGGAAGAACTTTAATTATGTAGAGGGAAATGAGATGGGGGAGGGGGTGGGGGTATGAAAAATGAGGAATGAGACAGACATCATTGCCCTATGTACATGTATGATTACACTAATGGTGTGAATTTACATTGTGTAGAACCATAGAAATGAAACGCTGTACCCCATTTGTGTACAATGAATCAAAATGCAATCTGTAAAAATTTTTCTAAGAAGGAGCTGAATTGAAGCTGTTTCTACTTGGTGGTTTTCAGCTGGGGCTATTCGCAGCTGCTGGAGGCCACCCACAAGCTTTACCACATAGTCCTCTCCATTTCTAAGCCAGCAATGGGGTTTACAATCATTTTTATGCTTTGAATATCTGACTTCTGTCACCAGCCAGAGAAAACTTTCTTCTTTTAATAGGCTCATATGATTAGAATGGGCCCACATGGAAATTCTACCTACTTTAAGGTTCATTATACCACAGAATACAAAATAATTACAGGGGTAAAATCTGTATTCAGCCCTGGATTTATTCAGGCCAAGTACCCTAATGGGGAAGGGTTATCTTAAAATTCAGCCTATTAAATTCAGCTCCCAAAGATTCATGTACTTTCTAAATGCAAAATACATTTAGTATCTGCCAATTCAAACAAAGCCATGTTTAAAATGCTGTTGCAGTTTAAATGTGCTACTAGGCAGTAGAATACACAAATATACTCTATGATATTTATATAGTGAAACATAGTACAATAATGACTGTGAATGTGATAAAGTGCATCCTGAATCTCACAAGCAAAATGTGGAACAAAAGTAATATGTACTTCTATTTATATAAAATATATAAATTATAAGTAAGACAATTATGAGTAAGATAAAAGATGTATGGTTAAGTGATGAAATTATAAACAAAAGTAAGAATTTTTTATGAACATCAAGATAACCATTATCTTATGATGAGAGAGAAGGGTTGGCTGTTGGGAGCTGTAGAGGGAGGGATTTAGTGTGCTTTAGAGTTTTGTTTGCCTAGGTAGTAGTTTTGTTTTGTTATTAGTCTGTTTTCTGTTACTATAACAAAAGACACCAAACTGGAAGAAAGGTTCTGGAGGTTCAAGGGCATGGTGCTGCTATCAGCTCAGCTCTGGAGAGTGCTTTGTAGCAGGTGGCATCACAATTCCAAGGCAGGAAGCCAGAGTGCAGGGAGGGGTCCTCCTCCTGTGATCTTCCCTTTTAAAAATTCCCACCACCTCAACATTACCACACTGAGGACCAACTTTCTAACATGTGAACGTTTTGGGCATAAACAATATCTAAACCACAGCAGTTTGCAAGAAATTATTTAGTTGCACACAAAACAAATTCCCATGTTTTTCTGCATTTATATGATATAAGAAACTTTAAAAAATATAATGATTTAAGAAAATATCTTTTAAATGATAAATGATTTGATAATAAATCAACTATAAATTAAAATCTTTATTCTTATAATTATATTGGTTGTAGTTGAAATACTCTTCACATCTCTAGTAACCACAGAATGGAGGAAAAGAGATAAAGCTCTAAAGTTGATAATAAACAAAGAGAATGTAAGTCTTAAAGCATCCTCATAAATAGTGCCTTTTAAGAATTATATTTAATTTAAAAATGTCATTCTGATGTAATTCACTTCGTGTTTCATCTTTTAAAAATATTTTAGACATGGGTTTAATAATCTTTCTTGATACATTATATCAAAATGTCAATTGTGACAGAGATTTCAAAAATTTTTTTTCTATTTTGAAAGGAAGCATTACTGGTGTTAGGTCTAACTTCATGTATGAATAATCTGAATTAAATTAACATTTACTAATGAGTCTCTGGGTCACTTCATTTGAGTCCTTTTGTGGGGGGATGTTCATAAAATGAAGTTCCAGTTTTGAAATCAAGTTACACAGCACGTGGTATGATTGTTCATCTATAAAATACTAATGAATAAGATCAGATGGAAAGAATTTCAGTGGAACCTTTTATCTTCTATTGCATTTGACTTTCATATAATTTAATTTCACTTTATTTCAGCCCAACATAAAATGAAGAATTCTATTGTCTGCTTAGCTGTCATTTCTCTTGATATTTGAAATATATTTAATTAAACAAGGTCACATCTGAAGAGATAAAACTCTCTGGAGAGAATGTAAATGAACTTTTCCCTATCAGATCACTTATGAATTCTTTATTACCCTAAAATTACATGATATTATCCTGAAGTGACATGAAATGTCTCACTTCTTGTCTTGCCCATTCCTGGAATGAAACTGGAATATTAAAGAAAATGAATGCTTCTGAGAATTGGCTGCTCTGAAGTGTGTGTTCTTTCATTACTCATGCTTTGTAATTGGCAGCTCACAGCAGGAAAGGCAGTAAGGAATATGCTGGTTACTTTTTAGAGTCTGGAGTTTTGGATTTGCCTTTTATGATGAGGCAAATTGTAACAGCTGTTTGTAATGTTTAGCGATGCCAAAGTTCCATTGATGGCAAAATGTTTCTTAGAAATTTTTGGAAGAATTTTTCTATCAGTAAAATGCTGAAAGGCTATTTGGAGATTATCTCAGGAGTGCAAAATGGCACTAGAGAGCAACATGGAACCTGATAATCCCACTGTATGTAGAGGATGAGTAATGAGAGGTGCCACTGGTTTATGTTCTAGTCTACACCATGATTAGACACTCTTATTCCACATATTGCAATCTGTAGTTCTCTCTTCTTAGGAGATGTCTTCCTTGAAATTACATGAATTCTGAGAAAATTTGCATTCTTGCATATGTACTATCTTCAATTTTTCCTTTAAATTCCTACAACTTTTAACTTTTTAAGCCTGTTTGGGGAAAAACATCCATGTTCATCTGCAAAATTCTTGGATGCAGCTCTCACTCCAAGTGACAGTTTTGAAAGATAAAGCTTTGCTTTGTTGCTTGGTGTGTGTGTCCTTGTGCTTTTGTGAATAGAGTTAAAGAGCATGTCCACAATATATTTCTTTTCTTTAATTTAAAAATTTTTTTTGGTGGGGGAGGCAGTGGAAAAAGTAAAATTTAAAAAAAAAATTTTGTTCTAATTAGTTATACAGAACAGTAGAATGCATTTTTGACACATTAGACACAAATGGAGCACAACTTCTTCCTCTGGTTGAACATGGTGCAGTCACACTCATAGTGCAATCATAAATGTATATGAGGCAATAATGTCTATCTCATTCCAACATCTTTCCCATCCTCACACCTCTTCCTTTCCCCTCACACCCCCTGCACAATTCAAAGTCTCTTCATCCCTGCCACCCCTCATTATTGGTCAGCACCTGCTTATCAGATAAAACATTTGGCCTTTTGTTTTTTGGGATTGGCTTATTTCACTTAGCATGATATTCTCCACCTCCATCCATTTACCTGCAAATGCCATAATTTCATTCTTCTTTAAGGCTGAGTAATATTCCTTGTCTATATGAACCACATTTTCTTCATCCATTCATTTGTTGAAGGGCATTTAGGTTGATTCCACAGTTTAACTATTATGAATTGAGTGTGAACACTGATGTGGCTGCATCACTGTAGTATGCTGATTTTAAATAGTTAATACTATTTAACAGTAAAAGAACTATTAACTGGATCTGTAACATAATCAAATATGGGAATATCTTCTTTGAGATTCCAGAGAATCCTGAACATTTATCCACCATAACACTTCTCCTTCCTAAAATAGAAAAGCTTAATTTTGAAGTTAAGATGAAAATGAAACTCTTGTTATGCATCTATATATTCCAAAGAGGAAAATAATCCAGGTGTTCTATGGCAATACCTCTTTACATATATTAAAATATTTTAATCAAAGCGAAAGAAGTGAAAAGAATTTGACTTATAATGCTATAGTCAAGATAGTAAAAAACAAAAACTGGAGTGAAAATATAAGCATACAAAAATCAACTTGGATTTTTGGTAATATAATACAAAATACCATCAGTGTCTTTGATATTACATGGATGTAAGCAATAATTCAAAGTTTATGGGTATGCAAAGTAACTTCCATGAAGAACATTCCAGAGAGGACTGTGTAAATAAAATAAAATAAGATAAAATAAAATAAATAAAATAAAATAAAATAAAATAGAACAGAACAATGTATTCTGTGTTCATCATGATTATTTCAGAAAGATCAGATACAATGCCTGTAAGACGATAACAGCAAGACCCTGTTAAGGAGCAGTGGACTGTGTATAAAGAGACTTCCAGTCTTATTGAAGCATTGAAATAGGGAAAGGTCCATTGATACTGCTGCTATGTTGCAGTTAGAAGTAAGAAGTTCTGGTGAGCTGTATCACACTAGGGTGACTATAAATGATGACAATTTGCTATTTCAAAAAAGTAGAAAAAGAAATTTGTTTTCACCATAAAGAAATGAGAAGTGTTTCAGGAGATAAATATGTTTAAGCTGATTTAAACGTTACACAGTGTATACTTGTAATGAAGGATCACATGGTCCTTCCATAAATATGTATGATTTTATGTTTTTATGTATCAATTAAAATAAATTTAAATTTACAATAATTAAAAAGGAGAGGTATGTATTCAGGTCCTTGCCACAACCTTTAAATACTAAATTAACTTCTTATTGTATTGATTGACTCTTCAAAAAATGAAACTAATAAAGCCTACCATGTTGGGTTGCTGTATAGTTTAAGTGCCACAATGTTTTCAAAATTGCTTTTGATTTATAACACTACATACATGTGCAAAATTTTAGTATTAGTAATAGTAATATGAAATAAAAATGAATATTTAAAAATGAAATATTCCTGAAAAACATTAACATTTTATCTTTTTAAGTTCACATTTTAATCATCGGTCAGTCTTTTCATGGAAAAGTATGGCCCAAGGAGAACTCTGACCCTTGATGTTTTTGTGATAATGTCATAATTTAGGAGGATCATTAGAGTTAATCTTCTATTTTCTAGACGTGGCATTTTCCAAAGCTATTAGCTTTATTTGTTTGACAGCTCACCAAGAACTGAACCTTATAAAATTCACTTGACCCTCTGGCAGGAACAAAAGCAGAGGTCATGGAGAGATGGAATATGTGAATATTCATGATTGGCAAGGAAATCAAATCAATTCAGTTCAGTCTGTTTTGCTCAGGACTTCTGAAAGGATCACTTGAAATACAGCTGTACTACTGCATTGAAAAGAAACCTAGAACAAGACCGGGATTCAAACATCTTTGTCCATGGGGAATACAATAGACATGTGTGACTATTCCTCCCCATTCTCCCCCAAGAGAAGAAAGAAAGAAAGAAAAAAAGAAAGAAAAAAACATTTGTTAAAGAGTCATCAGTTTTCATGTGAGATGGCACAAGGAACCATTGATCAATGAATTTTCCATGTGATGGTCAAGAGGGTCATTTAATTACTAGCTTTGACTCGGGAGTTATGTAAGACTATCTTCTGAGTTCTGACACTTTCTTTAATGAACTCATATTATTTGTGCTTATTTACAACTGGCATGAAGAAAGGGCCATTACTTTAAGACAGTCATTTTTGTGGGTGTTGGTCAAGTATGTGTGTGTGTCTGTACATCAAACAGCCGTTCCTCACTCCTCAGCTTATGATGGGGTTTAATCCTCATAGACCCATTATAAATTGAAATTATCATTAAATTGAAAATACTTTTATTTCCCCTAACCTATCAAACCTCATAGCTTAGTTTAATCTACTTTCAAAATGCTCAGGACACTTAAATTAGCCTACTATTGAACAAAATCATCTAAGTCAATTTTATAATAAATGTTAAATATCTCATGTAATTTATTGAATTTCTATATCCAAAAAATGCTGGCATCACAATTCACATACTGTACAACATGAGTTGATTCCCTTTGGGATCGTATGGCTAATTGAGGACTATGACTTCCTGCGGTTGCTTACCGAGGATGAGCACTATCTTACCATGTATCTCCAGCCCAAGGATGAAAACAGAATTCAAAATTCAAAGGTCATTTTCTACTTAATATATATTGTTTTCACATCATCATAAAGTTGAAAAGCTGTCAGCCCAGGCATTATAAGTTGGGGACCATCACATACATATTTAGGTCACTCACTAAAACTTCATATGTCACTTGGGTAATTACTTTGAAATTTTACCTACTGAGAAGTTATAATGTATTATCAATTTAAACATTTCTTCTTGAGAATCAATTGCTGACCTCAAAAGCCCTCAGATCAAAGAATCAAACATTTGTTCCAAGGATGAATTATTGCAATTCAAAGTAAAGCAATGCTTTAGACTCTGTGGAAATGGCATATAATCCTATCCTCATCATCTTCAGTATTCTCCGGATTCTAAGAAAATGAGGGAAAGTTTGCATAATGCATGAGAGCAGATCTAGTACAGATGAGAAAGAAGTAAGACTTCAATCTACAATCTATGCTGTTTTCCTTAAAAACTGGAGGATGCCTAAGAATTATTAAAATCAGAGCCACACATCTCATTCAAGTCTGAATTATTTATCTAGGAACTTTTCCTTCAACTTCTTCACTTGGGCTCAAATATCTCTCCATTTAGATATTTCTCAGTCAATTCCCACAGAATTAAGATGAAAATAATAGATAAAAATAAGATCATTGAGTCCCTGTACTTGTCCATCATTCCCCCAGGAGTTTAAGTTAATATTGGCCAGAAACAATTTAACAATTATCCAGGATCTCTTTGGTGACCCTAATTTTATAGTTATGGAAAGCAAGATTTATAGTCTTAAAAGCCTTCATGAGCACACTGAAGTATTCAATATTTAAACTTTTCTGGAAATGAATAACATTAGGTAACTTTGGAATCACTGTGTAAACTATGATAATGCATATGTATATATATATACATATATATATATACACACACATATACATATATATGTATATAAATTTTTTTTACAAAAGCCTCAACTTGGATTTATTATAGGCCAATAAAAAGATTGAAATAGTCATCAAAATGAGATAAGTTGTGGATTTAATTTCTTCAAATTCTTTGTATTCCATTTTAACATGGGAAATTCATTGCATTGCTAATAAAAATTGCTAACAAAAACACCTTTGCTAATCTATTTGCTCCCTCAGAGATTTCAAATCTCATCGGCAAGTGTTAAAACATGCTGCTTTGCTACTGAGGTTATTTTAACTAGGAGGAGAGAGATGATTCACTCTGATGTCCTCATCCACAAAATTGTTATGTTCAGACTTTAGAAAGAATATATTCTGTAAATGAAAAGGTGGACAATATTTTTAACTGTACATTGATCTGGTAGGAAAAGCACCTATTGATAGTGAAAACAACTGATAGAGAATAAATATGGAAGGTTACAAATTTTTTTCTCAGCTACTCCACTTTTAATAGGTTTAATGAATAATATATAACTTTAAACTTTTTGTAAGCAAAGGCTTTGACTGATCTATTGACAGGTGAACAGTGATTCCTAAGAGGTTGAAAAATAAAATCTTAGAACTGAAGAAATTTGAGCCCTGTATTGCTCTAGTGATAACTCTAGTTTGGATGAAACTCCCTCTATTGAGATAAGCCATGGTGTGACCTTTAGAAATTGGTTTCAGTTCCAGAATCTAAGATGTTGGTCATGTTTTTTTGTGTGTGAATTAAAATGAATTTAATTGTGACATAATATGCATAATGAAATTTATTTCCTTAACTACCTTTAGGTGTAGTGTTCAGTAGTGTTTAATATATTTTAAATGTGCAACCAATATATAGAACTTTTTCATCTTGTAAAACCTGAAACTCTGTGCTCATTAAACAATCCCCTCTTTTCCTCCCTTGGTCCCAGCCCCTGACAGCTATCATTTCACTTTCAATATGTGTGAATTTGACTGCTCTGGATACTTGAAATAAGGAAAATAATACAGCATTTTATCTTTTCTTTCTTCTTTTCTTTCCCCCTCTGTACTTTGAATTGAATGCAGGGATGGTTTACCACAGAGCTACTTCCCCAGTTGTTTTTATTTTTAATTTTGGGGCAGGATCTCACTAACTTCCCAAGGCTGGTCTCAAATTTGCAGTCTTTCTGCCTCAGCCTCCCTAGTGACTGGGACTACAGGAGTCCACCAAGGCACCCAGTTAGCCTCCATCTTTTTGTAACCAACTCAGTTTACTTAGCATAATTTCCTCCAGGTTCATTTGTGTTGTATCAAATGTGTCAAAATTTCCTTCCTTTTTAAGAATGAATAATATTACATTGCGTGTGTATATACCATAATTTGTTTATCTATACATTTGCCTATGGATGCTTGGGGTAGCTTCTCCCTCTTGGCTATTGTAACCAATAATGTTATAAATAAGCATAAGTCTATTTGAGCCCTTGCTTGTTGGATCATATTGTAATTCATTTTTTTCAGTTTTATTGAAGTAAAATTGAAAATTTAAATTGCATATATTTAAGCAACTGCCATGCTACCTTTCCATATATAATTTTCCTTACTTTTTTTTATCTTTGGCATTGGACAAAGGAATAGAAAATCACATAGGAAACTGAAAAAGTGATCACTTTGCTTAGGGATCAGTGTCACATAAAAGGGGAATTTGGTAATGATTTTCAATATGTGAGGAACTATAAACATTGAAACCCAATGGAAATTTCTTGAGTGAGTATTGCATTATAATTTCAAATGGGAAGCTGGTGATAAATGCATTTACAGTACCTAATTTTTGGAGAAATTTTGTTTCTGTATGTCTAGTTTGGGATTCAGGCATGATTTTTTTTACAAATTTGAATTGTAAAATGTAATGATCCTAACCACTGATCAGTATTTACGTAAGTAACACTTAGACAATAATTTCTGCATTTATTAGTTGAAGTATCGACTGAATGCTCATAGAAAAATGTGTGGAGGTACACGGTACGTGGAAGTGATAAAAGCAAACATTACATTTGTTCTCATCCACTTGCTTTAGAACTCCCCTTTAGAGGTCCCTGTCATTACCCTCTGTTCAATCCCACTCTCTTTACTACTTCTACATAGCTGATGATCAGAGGACTCTCCTCAATAAACAGAAAGCAAATCAATCTTAGGGTCTATTTCCAGGGAACCTTCCATGCCATACCATAAGCAATCACAAAGAAGCCCAGATTCTGTAAATCTCAAGACCAAGGTCATCCACTGACATGATGCAAAAGACCAGGGGAAGGAGCACAGCTCTGTCCACTAAGCCATTGGGCAATTGGAGGATAAGGAGAAGGTACCCTTCATCCAATGTCAGCAGCATAAAACTGAGTATCATCTCTGGGAAGATGGGAAAACTATAATTGATTAAATCCTAAATTGATCATTTTTAAAACCAGAAGTCACTGGCTATTGTAACCAATAATTCTATTATAAGGATTACTTTGATTTGGAAAGATAAACTCTGCTCTACCAGTAGAAATAAAGGCTTGTGTATGAAGCTGGATTAAAGTTAAAAGAAATAAAGACAATTATAACTTTGTGCACATACATTTCATAACTGTTTAAAAGTCATCCCAGATGCTCATACAATATTCCATGAGAAACACTGCTCTATGTCTATTATTTTATCACCAAAATTCTTCACAAATGATTTTTTTTTCTACTGTTGCTTCCCTTTCATTTTTTTTTCTCAACTATTTCTTTATCACTAGAAATCATGCTTGGGGGCTAGGGATGATTTAAAAGTGTACAGGCAAAGACTGTAGTTCAAGTCATTTTAGTGAGTATATAGTCTCTTATCAGTCCTGATTATTCTTTAATCTGCTAAAAATATGGTCTCTGAGGCCATTAATAGTCCACTATTTACTGAACACATACAATGCATCATTATTAGATTCTTTACTCTCATGTGGCCTGTGAACATTTCTGACTAACATATATAGAAATAAAACCAAGTCCTCAACCCCACACAGAAATATGTTCCATGTTCTCTTGCTGCCATGAAGAAAAAAATCTCACATCTGTCCTATTTTTCTATTGTAAGTGTAGCTCAGACTTTCATTACTATTTTAGGACTATTTTAGTAATTGTATAATTGCTTCCTTATCCATACTTTTTGTTTGTTTGTTTTTGACTCTTCAAATAATGCTATTTATCTCCATGAATTCAGCAAGTATTTACTGAGAATATGCTATGTATTAAAAACTTTTCCGGTGAGAAATAGCACTACACAAGACAGACAATGACCTTCCTTTTGTGGATCTTATTATTTAGTCAGAGAGCTTGTGATTGAAATGAGAAACTAAAAAATATAATTAGAAATAGATAAAAAAGTGAATGGCATACTCTTTTGGGTGGGTGAGTAGAGAAGATCTCTTCTGGGATATTGTAGGTAAGCTGAGATCTGAATGGAGAGAGCCCAACTATGTTCCCTAGGAAAGAATGATCTGTGCACACCCCACCAAGGCCCTGAAGAGTGAATAAGCCTGGATGTGTGGAACCAGAAGGCTCATGAGTAGTGGTGGGGATGAATGTTAGAAAAGGAGATTAGAGTGGAATGAGGAGCCAGTGCCTAGAAGTCAGAATGAGACCTGGTTTTAAACTTAATGGAAGTTTTTGGATTGCCTTAATCCGGGAAATTCATAGTAACATTCGTTTATTCTGTCTGCCCTAGGAGATCTGATTGTAGAATGTTAAGGGGAAGCAGAGGTTGGCCAAGTACCAGGGTCATTCAGGATGGGGATGAGAATTGGCATGGTGATGACCGTGGTAGGGACAAGGCACAGTGATTAGGCACAGTTTTTATGGTGGAAACAAGAGGGAGATGTCTAAGGTTTTTGGATGTAGACTCAATGAGACTTGCTGTAAAAGTCATTTTAGAGCACAGTTTGGAATTTTTCTCTCCCTGCTCAACATTGTGCTACCAAGACCTTCTACTGCCTAGTCCAGATGTCTTATCTTGAGCTCTTATTCTTGCCTGCCTTGCCAGGGAGGTAAAGCGTGTACTCATCTGGTACTCTTTTACCTTGTTTTTCTCAGAATGTGAGTTTTTAAGTCCAGATCCACAGCATTTTTCTTGTAGTTCAAAGGATGTTGGGATATATTCAGTGTAGAGAGACTCTAATTCTTAATGAGGGGAAGAAAGTAAGGGAAAATAAAGTTGAGTGGACAGCAGCCTATTTTAAAGATTCCATGGCCTGTTCTGGGAATTATTCCACTACCAGACAAAAATAACTTTAGAAGCAGGAGAATATTTTAAATGTTTAATAATTATAATGTTGCAACCAAACCCCCCAAATGAAATAAAAATTTTTCTCTTGAAAGAGGCTCAAACCATTCTCCAACCCTAGTTAAAGTTATAAAAAACAAAGCAAAACAAAACATAGTACTTTTTTCTTTCCTTTGATCAAGCCAACCAGACTCCCTGTTCCCATTCCTATAATTATCAGTAGTGAACCTTGTTATCTTTGTTGCAGTGGAAGGAGTGAAAGGCATCACAACCTGATTGACAAGCTTGATTTGCAGAACTCTATGTGCTCAATGGTCCACTAGACTTCCACTAGCCTCAAGAAATCTGAACACATTGATTTTATCAGAACAACTTTGAATCTGTCCCTAGACTACCTTTCTGTGCTCTTTCTCCTTGTATAATCCATAATCATGCTTGCTGGGCTAAGGTGGATTTGAGTCCTTGTCCGCCACTGTCTTGATTAAACTTTCTCTATTCTGAGCACCATGTTCAGTGTTTGGTGTTTGCTGAGTATCAGGCTGATTTTGAGACTTGGTATTAAAGAATATGGTTGTTTTAATAGCCATTCATGCTTCAAAACTGAAATATCTGGAAATGTCTTTATTTCTAATTAATGTCTGCATTTATGCAATCATTTTTCAATGTCCCTTTCTGGGGAAGTAACATTAGTTAAACAACCCTGGTCTATACAGAGATGGGCTTTTGATGGATAGTTTAGTTTCAAAAAGTGGGTCCAAGTCATTCCTTCTTGTTAAGGAAATGAGTGAATCTATGTAAGTTTTTTTGAAGCAATGGAATCTGGTTGACTGTTCCACCTCTGTATTGAAAACCCTCGTGATCACATACATTGTTGTGAATTAATAACTGCAAGTATGGAGTAGTCCTTTAGGAATCATCTGATCTAACAAAAGTTTCATTTTAATAGAATTATTTTTCAAATTGCTTATAAATGTGAGATATGGGAAATAAATAATTGAGTTAACCTGAAATGCACAATTTGAAAATGACATGATGTCAGAAAAAAAAAAAAAAACTTTCTTCGTCCTTCCGAGTCCTAATTCTCAGCAACTCTTCAGACAGATTTTTACAGCTAATTCTAATTTAGCAATATTCCTTAGTTTAAAAGAAATGAAAACAAAGAAACAAATTCAGCCATTAAATGCACACAGATGTCATATTTCCAAGGTATCTGTAGTCTGTGTGGGAACATGCATGTGTACAAGGCACATACGTGGGGTATAATCTGACTTCAGTGGCCATTACTGGACTTGCTTGTGTAAAACTTTGAGCCAAGCATGGTAAGATCGAAACTGTGAGGGCAAACAGCAACGAGGCCTAAAACGCCTGATGAAGGTAAGAGAATCCATCCTCCCACCACTTCCTTTTCTTGGAGCATTCACTTTAGAAAACTTGCAAATCCTTTCTGAGTGTCTTCAAAATTTCTGTAAATCTTCTAAAATAGGCGTCTCTTCAACTTTATGACTCAGGAATGTCCTTCTGAAGGAACTGGACCATTTTCTTTGAAATATAATCATCAAAGAGGATAACACTCTTGTTTCTCCCAGTTTCCCTCAGAGAGTAGGAGCCTAACTTTGGTGGGTATGTGGCTCCAAAATTACCTTCTGTACACCAAGTCACTGAGACTGATGACTTTGCAGGTAGGAAGTGTGTGCGGCTACTAGAGGGGAATGGACTGATGACATTTTACAAAATTTTGCAGAATTTTGAGTAAGGTGAAAAATAAATTGATGAATAGTGTCTGTAAGAGCAAGACAAATTAACTTACTTAAAAATTAATATACATATCACCTGTCGCCTGATGTAAGACCAGTACCAACAAATAGCGACCAAGTTTTATGATAGTATTGCTTTTGCTTTCCTTCCTTCATCTTAATTTTAACTTTTTTCATTTATTTAATGTAAACTTTGTTGTAAGGCTTCCTTCCTTTCTTTGAGTTTTGCACAACATAATTTTAAGATCTCAGAATGGTAGCATCATGTATTTAAGAGAATAAAATAGAGGAAGGTTTGAAAGATTGTATTTGTGCTTGGTCTCTGACCTTAAACATACTTAAATTTTAACAAGAGAATTTTTCTTGGGCATTACTTGTCCAATCTGATGTCATCTTTGTTGCCTCTGGTTCTTCATTTAAACTGCCTCTTGAAGCTAATGCTCTATGTTCAGAATATTATTTCTGTGTTAAAGGTATTTTTAAAGTGTGCCTGTGTATTTACTGTTCACTTTTGTGATGTACATTCTATAGTAGTGCATAATGTCACTTAAATATCTTTTAATTTTACACATTAAAAATTAGATGAAGTGCCAATCAGAAGCACATGTATTTTCATACAAAGCTAATATATATAATATATTATATATATATATACATATATATAATGCACACACATATTGAACATGTACATAGAGAGTTTGTAATCTTGAGATTACAGAATTCTAATCATAAATTCTGGCTCTTTCTACTCTAAATTTAAGGCTTATCCATAATGGCAAACAATATCCCATCACCTTGCGTAACCATGCTTTTTCTCTTTAGGGGTATCTTTTCATCCTTGTGAAATTTTTGTATCTTGTAAAGTTCTGAATCATTGCTATGGTTTGTATATAGTTTGAGTGCCCCCCCAAAAAGAAAAGACTTCATGTGCTGAAATGAAATCTCCATTGTGAGGCATTAAGAGAGTAGAAACTTAATTAGACTTGAGGAAGATGGTCTTTGAGAAGTGATTAGGATTAGTTTTTTTTTTTTTTTTTTTTTTTTTTTCTTGGAACCAGTGATTGAACTCAGGGGCACTTGGCCACTGAGCCACATCCCCGGCCCTATTTTGTATTTATTTAGAGACAGGGTCTCACTGAGTTGCTTAGGGCCTCGCTAAATTGCTGAGGCTGACTTTGAACTCTCGATCCTCCTGCCTCAGCTCCCGAGTCACTGGGATTACAGGCATGTGCCACCACCCCCAGTGGGATTAGGTAAAGTTTTTAGGGTAGAGCACCCACAATTGAATACTGGTGACTCTACAAGAGCAGGAGAGAACCCACACACACACACATACAAACACACACACACACACACACACACCAAACACGTACTCCCTGTCTCTTACCATATGATGCTTAGTGCTTCTTTGTCAGCAAGAAGACCATCATCAGATATGGCCCCCAGACCTTTAAGCCAAAGAGCTAATTTTCTTTATAACTTTCCAAGTCTAAAATATTTCATTGTAGTAAAGAAAACTGGACTGATACAATCATACACAGAAATTATTACATAAATGTTGAAAAATTATAATTTGAAAGTCAAATTTGTGTTTTCTAAGATAAACTCTTAGGTTTTATTCAACCCATCCTTCTACCACCACCACCTTTGTTTCTGCTACTTATTTGACTCAAATGAGAGATTTGTTGCAGAGGCATGGCTAGTTATATTCTTATCATTTAACTTGCTGCACTAACTGCCAAGTTTTATAATAAGCATACTAGAGTGGTATTTATCTTTTATCAGTTCTTAAGTGCTCATAGTTCTGTATTATTAATATTATTGGAAACCATTTACATAGAAACATTTTATGGTAAAACAATCACTTGAGAAATATTAAACAGGAACCCAAAGTCAGGGTAGGCTAAATTAAGGTAAATAGCATCAAGTATCTGGATAAGTTAAGTGGATAAACTTGTTACAATTAGATTACCTAAGTTAAACAATATGTGCACCATGTGCCTATTACATATTTAGTAGGTTATTTTGCTTCCATATATTTTACTTTAAGGCCAATGGGAAATTAATTTTTCCCCCATGGCTAATCTGGTAAGTAAATAAGAACTTTAATTCAATTTAATTTAATCATTCTTGGGGCAATTTTATCAGCTCTTGAATAAATCTTCTTACACATGCCATGTTAGCACCACATCATGACAGTGAGATTCAGGGTCATTTTTGCTCCAAATTTTAGTTGCACAAACTCCCATCTTCTCAATCCAGGCAGCCTTCTTGGGATCTTAGTTCCATACTGTGGGCAATAATTTTGAGCATTTAAAGGTTATCTAGAATTTCTGTAATATTGGGTCTCCCAATACTTCATGAATATTTATAATAACTTTCTTTTAAATACATTCTAAAACAATTAATCTTGGGTCTGGACTGAATGAGTAGGAAGATGGTACTTTTCCCAGCCATGACAGATCTCCTGCTGTGGTCTGGGGCAAGTAACTTAACCTTTGGCTGAGTTTCAGTTTGCGACACATGATGCTAACACTTAATTGACCCAAGGTCATGTTGAATTTTTTTGAGGGGGATAGTATGGAAATGCTTTATGTTTTTAATACAGGTGTTTTTTCCTCACTTGACTAGCTTGATTTCTGGAACTTAGTTTAGTTCACATTAATGGTACTTAAGGATATATTTTTTTTTTTTTGCTCAAAGTTCAGCTGATTAAACATATATTTTCAATCTGCTTCATTTTCCCTTTAATGAAGAATCAACTAGCTAGTTTGAATGTTCTGATTTGAGAACTGACTAATTTTAATCAATTTCCAAGAAGTTACAACTTAATGTTGGAATAAACCATAATTCAATTAGGAAAGAGAGAGTTCATAAATATTGTCAGAGGACTGAAATAAATTACTTGTAGCTCCTGAATCTATAAAGGAACATAAAACAACATTGAGTTTTTGAAAGGCACATTTTAAATGAAATAAGTTTAGTAAAATTCAAGTTGGAGTAATGAGGAATTTTGGATTATTTTGAGTTTAATATGGTAGCTCACAATACCTAAGATTTATGTAAAATTGTAACCTGTGATACAAATAGTTGGTATCAAGTCGCTAGTTTAAATAGTTGGTCTATTTACAAGGCATTTAGTACATTATGTTTTGCAGTTGACTTGAACATATAATAATGTCTTATTATGTATTACCATAAGATAAATATATTTTAACAGATATGATTCCTTTTAGTAAGAAATATATCATTTTTTAGTAAGAAATATATCAAATTTATCATTTGAAAATTGAGGCAAATTTATGGTTCTTTCTGTTTTAGTATGCTAATTCTATAAAGACTGGAGTTTCTTTTCAAACTGCAATTGTGCCTGTGACCAGTAGTACATTTTACTGAGATAATACAGAACGTCTTGCCAAGTAGAGTCAACACTAGTAGTCTTCTTAAATGTATATAATCATTTGACTTAAAACATGTGGCAACTCTGCTTTATCGGTGACATCTGAATTATAGATGATAACTAAAAAGTCCATGTGTTGAGATTGTGTCCCAGTATATTGTTCTTTCCTGGTCAGAATGAATTTCTTGGAGAGAAACTCTGGGATGAAAGAGTGGGGATCTGGGGGTGTGTCTCCAGGTGCCCACTTAGAAATGTCAGGGTGTTGTGATAGAGTATTTCTCTCTTATTACAGTTTATAGTGAATTTTCTTTCTTTTAACACCTAATTTAACATAGATTTGTACTGTTTCTTTGTATTTTTCAAATAATTTGTTTTATTTAAACTTTCAGATTTTGGAGTTTGTGTTTTTTACATTTTATTTTTACATTAAAATGTAAATGGCATATGTGAGTTATGAAAAGTAGAAAAGTATCCCTTTTCAGTTTAATATTTTTGATTAGTAGAGCTGCACTTATAGTTAAACAAGTCTTCTAAAATAACTTTTGAATTTTGAGGTAATTATAGAGTCACAAGCATTATAAAGAAATAGAGATTCCATATCTTCTTGACTGAGTTTCCCCCAGTGAGAATATTTTGCCTAACTGTAGTGTAGTATCACAGCTAGAAAATCAGCATGAATGCCACCCGTTGACTAATGTGGATCTCACTATGTGCACTTGTTTGTAACAGTGTGTGTGTGTGTGTGTGTGTGTCTGTGTGTGCATGTCTTTTTACTGTGTGATTTTATCACACATGTAGAGTCACATGACCACTTCCACAGTCAAGATACAGAATAATTCCATCACAAGGACCCCTTGGTTAGCAGTCTACTGGTATTAGCATTTTACCATTGCCAGTGAAGTATATAAACCTTACTTCCATTAAATCCTTTTAGTCTCCCCATGTTGAAAATATAATTAATTGACCACCACATTAGATGATGATATATTTTTCAACCATCAAATATGACTTAAAGTACTTCTAAGAGAGACAGTCTATTGCATTAACTGGTATTCTTGTCCCATTTAGATGCTGTTCTTTCCTTTCTGAATTTCTAATCCTTCTTTTGTCATCATGGGTTTTTGTTCAGAGGACTTCCTTTAGTCATCAGTTAACAACATAACAACAGATTTACTAACAATAGATTTATTAGCATAGATATATATGTACAACACAGAGAGAGAATATATATATATATATTAATATATTTCTCCCTGCTTTCTTTTGCAGTGCTGGTCATTGAATCCAGGGTCTCATATTTGCTAGGCAAATGCTCTACGACTGAACTACATTCTCAGTCCTTCCCTTGTTTTATAAGGTTGTGTTTTCTGTATGTGGAATCCATAGTTTGCAGGTTTTTTTAAAAATAGTATTTGAAAAAATAGACTTCTTTCTGTTCTTCATGATTACAGATGAACAAATTGAATCGATGTTCCTCTGCAAAGGACATGCCTATTCACCTGAGTGTATTTTCTGTTTCTTAGATTGGGGGAGCTGTCTTCAAGTCCACTGATTCTGTCCTCTGTCGGTCGTCATTCTACTGTGAAGTCTATTCAGGGAGTTTTGAAATTTAGTTTCTGTATTTCCACTTTTCAAAAAATAGTTTTTTTTTTAATTTCTTGGCTGAGATTTTTCTACATTTCATTTGTTCCTTAGGAATTCTTTATTGTTAGTTGAATCATCTTTTATGATAGATGCTTTAAAGTCTTTGTCAGATAATTCCAACTTCTGATTCATCTTGTTATTAATAACTGTTGACTGCCTTTGTCCATTCAGTTTCTTCTTCAATGGTAAGATGAATGATTTTTAAAAATTCTGTCCAGGACACACTGGTCATTATGTAGTGAGATTCTGGATCATATTTGTCTTAACTCAGATTGATCTAATAAAATGCTGCAGACTATTTGCCTTAAATAGACAAATATTTCTTACAGTTCAGGAGGCTAGGAAATCTGAGAAGAAGGTGCTGGCAGATTTGTTGCTTCGTGAGGACCTTCCTCCTGATTTGCACATGACCTCCTGTTTACTATATCCGCATGTGGTGAAGAGACATTGCAACTTTCTCCCATCTCCTCTTATAAGGGCACTATCTTATCAAGAGGCATCATCTTTACAACTTAGTTACCTCCCAAAGGCCCCCGCCCAAATACCATTACATCGGAGATTAGAGCTTCAAAATATTAATTTGGGAGGTGGGACATAAACTTCTAGTCCACATAAAAATTTGATTTTGGGGAGGAGTGGGTGCTGGAGATCAAAGCCAGGGCCTCACGCTTGCCAGGCATATTCTCTACCACTGAGGTACACCCTTGGCTGCAGCAGAATTTAATGTTTTTTTCCTGCTTTCTTTTGCAAGTGTTCTCCTGGTTGAGATGTATTGGAGAGCCAGTCTTACAAATGTGCTTCATATTATAAATGTCATTTCAATGTCAATTTAAAAGCCAGGCATAAATATTACAGAAATTTGCAACAAAATAGGCATTACACTTAACAGAATAATTCGCTTGTGAATAACTTTTTCTTTTTTCATAAAGACCTGCCTAATTTGTGATGAAAGTTTTGAGGCACAGAGTCTTGGAAATCTATTCAGCATGAATTGACTTGATTATGGAACTGCACTTACAAAATGCAGGTCGGTCCATATAGTTCCAATGTGCTTAAATACCCTGTATAGTGTGATTATGTAAATTTTACCTTTGTTTATTTTTTAGCTTATCAATTTATATGAATTTTTAAGTAGCTATCTTGGGAGATCTAAAAGTAAAATTTACTTGGAAAGTGAAAATAAAAATTGAACATATAATATATTAACTCACAAATGGATGTTTCTCTTTGTCACTCACAAAATTAATAAAGTATCTATGAAAATTAGAGTTTCTGAAAATACATGACACATTGTGTAATATTGTAAGTATGAATTTTATAAAAATGTTTAACATTCACCTTTGTTGGTATATTTATAAGCCAGTACAATACACAATTTATTTGAACTTGAATGGATATTACTAAAACCAGGATGAAACCTGACTCATTCTTTAAAGTCTGTAACTCTTGTTGAAAGTTCACCTTTACAGGAGTGAACATATTCTATCTCTTGGGAGTGGAGGGAATTTTTATGAATTCTTCTAGTATTTTTTTTACCAAAATGAATGCTACGATCTCTGTCTTACTATGTTATGAGTTTATCTTCATAAAGCAGGAAGGTGACAGCTGAGAATGTGGTAATTACCCTTTCCCTTGGCACTCTCATGCATTTTAATACCAAAGAATATCTTAAAATAATTACCAGAGTGATTTTTCAGCTGCAGAGACTGATAAAAAAATGTTAAGAAAGTAACTTCTGACATGCCCAGAATTCTTTGAAGAATCCTGAAGTCTTGACATCACTGTGGAATAGGCAGAGAACCCAGTAGAATATCTGTTTGTCCTGGGAAGAGGCTGAGCAGGGAACTACCAGCAGGGCTGACACCACCTTGCACATTTTGGATGAAGCCTAAACGATGCTAGTGGGTACGACAGACTAACCATTGTCAGACAGTTTTATAAACTTTGTCTTGTTTCTCAATCACAAAAGGCGCTCTAAAATTAGACCCTGTAACCTTGGTTGGATGATCATCTCAGTATCATGTAATCAAAAGAAAATGTCATTTAGAGTCATCTAAAGGGAGAACTTGGGTTTGTATTCCAACACTGTTAATTCCAACACTGTTAATTTTAATCTTGAATATTTATCTAAATCAAGGCCACTGGGGTGAATCTGGTAGCTCTGTTTTTAATAAAAGTGTCAGGTAATTTTGACAGAAAGAATTTGTCTCATTTAATGAGAACATAATGAGCATATATTTAACATTATAAATCAGGGAATATAATCATTATGTAGTTTCAGAAATTATAATGAAAACCTAAACCTATAAACAAACTTTTATTATTTATTAACTTATTCCTCATTAAATCAATAATTATGCTTTCATATTTATTCATTTAATGCTACATTTCAGACTCAGGACTGTAGTTTCTATTACAGCTCCCTCCTCAAAGAATGAACCTGCAAATAAGTCTGCAGCTTTTATAAACTGCTCAGAAGTCATAAGATATAGTATTCTGCTAGAGAGAATTTAGGAAGATTGAGCGAAAGCTGTTTTGTTTTTTAGTTTAGATATTATCTTTTAGGATGTCACAGTGGCTTAACAGAGTACTTTCAAGCTACAGTTTTAAGTTAAAAACAAATTGAATCTACTTTCAGAAGTTTTGTTAACATTTAAATAATTAGAATTATAATATTGGGAAAAATTATAATTTTTCATGTTGTTTTACACCTGAGGGCTGGAGCTGTTTTTCCAAAGCCTTATAGTTTAGCAGTGGTAGATTTACATCCCCAGCAGACCTAAAGAGTTTAAGAGTGCCCTATAAACCACACAGGACACCATGTCCACCAGAAGCCAGGAGGGCCAGGAACCTGAGGTTGCAAGCAAAGAGATGCAGGGGAGGGGGGGGGGAGGGATTGGAGGTCACATGTAAGTGTACATACTTATGGTCTGCTTTTGACCAGTTGACAGGAAGACTGTTTTGAATACTTATATGCCTTCTCCCTTCAACTGTGGGAGTGCAGAACCAGAGTAACCTTGTCATCTTTCAGAGCTCCTGAGCAACCGTTCTGCCTCTTCACCAGTGGTACCTGCAACTTTTCTTTGAGTTTCT
>JAJEJO010000588.1:169673-314197 GCA_020662805.1 Glaucomys volans | reverse complement strand
CCAGAAGCCAGGAGGGCCAGGAACCTGAGGTTGCAAGCAAAGTGATGCAGGGAGGGAGAGAGGAGAGATTTGGAGGTCACATGTAAGTGTATATACTTATGGTCTGTTGTTGACCAGTTGATAGGAAGACTATTTTGAATACTTATATGCCTTCTCCCTTCAACTGTGGGAGTGCAGAACCAGAGTAACCTTGTCATCTTTCAGAGATCCTGAGCAACCGTTCTGCCTCTTCACCAGTGGTACCTGCAACTTTTCTTTGAGTTTCTCTTCTTCTGGTGTCCTCAATGGTTTGTCCTATTGATGCCTCATCTTTCACCTAATATGATAGCTTTGCTTTGATTTCTGGATTGTGCCCTTCAGCATGAAGCATGCTTAATCTGTTAATGTAAAGACTCATCAGGTCCTGTCTTTGGATGCTCTTCTTCCCTTTGCTACCTTTCTTAGGAGACCTCTGCTCGATGTCTTTGTATTGTGCTCACCTCTCAGCTGCTTATCTACTGGGTCCCTGAATGACATGTTGGGTGGGGGTGTGTGAAAAGAATGCTGGGAATAGAGTTAGTTAATCATCTCAGTGTCAAAAGATGTTATTTAAAGTACAAGAGACAATTTGGGGTTTGTATTGGTACTCTGTTAATTGTAGTATTGGGTATGTTTTTTAATTCATCTAATTCTTAGTTTTTCCTTCCATATAGCAAGTCTAAGAATATTTTCATGTAGGAATATTATACAACGTAAAAACATAATAAATTCCAAGAGCTTCGCAGGGCCTAATAAAAGCCAAGTGGTCAATACAGTTTGCTTTTATAGTCTATTTCTTTTGTACAAATATTATTATATTGCTATATGCAAAATATAGTACATGGCTTGGTGAAAAAATCTAAACATCTTCCCTCTTAAAGAGCTATGCTAGGACTCTATACAGGTATGTATATATGTAAAAAAAAAAAAAAGAGAGAGAGATCTAAATTTAATTAGGAAGAATTTTGAATGAAGGGATAAATTTTGAAGTGATCCAAATAGGAAGCGGAATCTTAAAAGAGAGTTAGTGTTTGTCAGAAGCACCGTGGGTGTGAGGAAATAAGACTTTACTCTATTTTAATTGAGGATTCATTCACCTAAATGCTAGTAAGATTCTTAGTATAGATTCTAAAATCAATCTAATAATTGCATTTTTTGGTAATACTTCCATGAAAATTCATAAGCAGGAGTATCACTTATCAAAATGTACCATAGAACTCATGGTTTATTCAGCTTAACTTGCTGATAAGTCCCCTCTGAGGAGGAGTCATGGGACCTAATTCAGAAAGTTTTCTCTAGGGTCAGTTAAGGTTATGAATAATCTCTAGCCATATATCACATTTTTCTTACTTGAAGTTGATATCAAGTAAGTGCTGGAAATATTTGTTATCCAACTATCAGTTCAGGAAAAGGATCTGTGACCTTTGCAAAGGAAAACTGGTTGTACGATGTAATCATCCTCCCAGGTGAAAGGACTTTTCGTCTCCACAGAAACAATTTTTCTCTGACATAAAAGTAATATCTTGTAGTGGTTTTCCTTTGCCAAGTTCTAAGGTAGTATCTTTTAAAGTTTTAAAGATGCTTTTCCCATTAAGCAATAACTTGTAGAACTTCTCAAGTCATTATTTACATTTGAGTTCATAGGAAACAACACAATTATTCAAATTTTAATGACTCAAGACCCTGTGAAGAAATTTTGATTTTTTAAAAAATTTACCAAAATCTGAGTCGCATAAAGGGAATAAAAATCATTTTGTGCAGATATATTTGACATTCTTTAAATAGGATATTTAATATTCTTTTTAATATTATATACAAAATAATCTGTTATTAGTTCTTACTAGGAAGTCTGAAGTCAGTACCCTCACCATAAGAAGTTAGACAAGAACCTTAAAGTTGAACAAATTTCTGATAAACACATGCTTAAAATCATGATAGTTTAAAAGAAAAATGGAAGAAACTCACTTAAAATATGAAACCCATGTACTGAAAACATAGTGACTTACCTGAAGAAAGTAAGGTGAAATCCTACTAGGTTTAGAGAGGCAGCGTTTAGAGCAAAGGCCTGCATTCTCCATGAAACAAATATTTGAAGGGATTGTGACACATTGATTATTGAGGGATTCTTAAAATACTTGATTATACTTACATATACATAATATGTATGTACATATATGTACACATATGTGTACATATATGTATTTAATCTAAATAAATAATTAAATAATAATGAAAATGCTTTCCACTTTCAAATGTAAAATGTATTACATTATATACCAATGATTTTTGGCATTTAAGTTTATTGATATTAAGTGTATATCTTCAACAGTTAAGCTATTGTACTGACACTCCCTCTTTTTGATTATCCCATGAGAGTCAAAAGGAAAGTCGGTGCCACTAATGTGACAGCATTGCTGGAAAAAGAGCAGGATGAGGAATCCCTCTCCCAGATATTTTGTGCAAGCAGTTACAGTTAAGTTGCCAACACTTCACCTAAATGCTTCCTTATAAAAGAAGCTGGCCTTTCATAATATATACCAAATTTTTAAACACTGGAGACGAATCATTTATTAACTGTGCTGCATTACCTCATTTTACACGCTGTTCCCTTTGGCAGTCTCCCATTCGCCCTGGCTCCCAGTTTTCACCTGTGCCATCTTTCTCCACATTAGCTTTTCAGTAGTCCCTCTTTATGGTCTCCCTCACAACAGCTGACTTCACTGCACTGAGAAAATAAAGTCTCAGTATTCCCCCACACAAAATTCTTACCTGTACCTAGAATTTTGTTGTATCTGCATCCACAATTTTCCCCACTCTATAAAGTCAATCTGCTCCTTATGCTCTGAAACACATCTCCTCTTATTTTATAGAAATCTTGCTCTGTCGCTTATTTCTCATTCTTTTGGATCTTTGACTTTGTCTTCTCTGTGTATTCTTTCCTAGTAGCATTTCAAGCTCCCCAAATCTCTTCCATCTGTAAAACCAGGAACCAAAACCTACCTTGAGTCCACACTCTTCTGTAGTTATTTCACGTTTTCCAGTTTACAGAATACCTTTCAAATACACTGTTTACTTCTTTCCTCACCTTCCATTTAGAATCCAGCCTATTCTGATAGGGCTTCTGCTTTAACCCTTCACTGGAACTGCATCCAGGTCAGGAAATCCAGTGGGCATATTCCAGAGTTCATGGATTTAGTGATCTGGAAACAGTTCATTTTTAGCTGACCATTTTCCTAGTCAAGTTTTTGCTCACTTCTGTGATTTCTCATGCTCTTTCCACCCTCTTATCTCTATTGCTGTCCTTTACCTTTCCAGTTCTCTTGGCCTGCCTCTTCAGCACTATAGCACCCCTCAAAGTCAGTATAGGTCATTTCTTTGAGTCTCACACTTTCTCAATATAATCTCATCCTTTCTCAAGGCATTAATGAACAACTGCATTTTAACTACACTCAACTGTCACGTTAGGTCCAATTCTCTGTTTTGATCACCACCTTCTTGTAGGAGGCTGTGTACAGAACAGTTAAAACTGATGTTTTATCCAACAATATTTATGCTACTTTTTTGTACAAAAGGGAAAAATATTTTCAACAACCTATAATCTAAGAAATGGCATACTTACTTGTTCAACATCTTAGCTGAAAACAGAAGTCTGTGATTTCTCTCTATCCATCATTTATCCCAACCAATCACCAAGTCCTGACAATGATACCTCCAAAATATTACATATAAGATGTGATCATTTTTTCCAGCCCCACTGTTACTATCTAGTATTGTCATCTCTTTTCTTAATTATCACCAAAGCCTTCCAATTGTCATTCTACTTCTACATTTTAACTATTCTAAGCAAATTGCCACACTACCACCAAACCCTTTCACTTTTTATGAAATCCCTTGTTCTATAAGATAGAAATTTCAAATTCTTTTTTAAATCTTTAAATTTTATTTGTTCTAATTAGTTGCACATGACAGTAGAATGCATTTACACATTTTTATAGATCATACATAGAGTGTAATCTCTCATGTTTCTGATTATACATTTTGCAGGATCACATCGGTCATGCAGTCATGCATGCAATATGATGTAATGATGTCTGTTTCACTCTGCTATCATTTCTTCCCCCATCCCCCCTAACATAGGTTATAAAAGTTTGAATAATCCCACTCTTGCTTATCCCCCTAGCATCATGTCTTTCATACCATTCTAATCATTTTATTTAAAATAATATTTATATTTATGTGAAAGATAATAACTGTACATATTTATGGGAAATGGTGTAATAGTTTGGTACATGTGTATATTGTGTAATGATCATTTCAGGATATTTTGGTTAGCCATCAAGCATTTATCATTTCTTTGAGATGAGCAAATTCAGAATTCTGTCTTCTATTTATGCTTATTTTATATGACACAAAATTGTTAACTGTAATCACCCTTGTGGGTAATAGTACAGCAGATCTTATTATCCCCATCTAGTTATATCTTTGTACTATTTAACCAGTCTCTCCCCATCCTGCCCACCCCCCCATTTTCTCCCCAGTCTCTTAACTATTTTACTCTTAGGATCAGCTCCTTTATATTTTACATATAGGTAAAATCATTCAATATTTGTCTTTCTGTGCCTTGTTTATCTCACTTAACATAATGAGTTCCAGGTCCCCCCATGTTGCCATAAATGTCAGAATTTCATTCTTTACTTTTTTCTGTTGGAGGGTATTCCGTTGTGTATATATAATCCATTTTCTTTATTCATTCTTCTGTTGATAGGCATTTAGGATGATTTCATATCTTGGTTATTGAGAATAGTGCTGTAATAAAGATGGAGTGCAACTGACCCTTAAATGTACTGATTGCATATTCTTTGCATATATTCTGAGTAGTGCAATTGCTGGATTGTATGGTAGTTTTATTTTTAATTATTAGAGGAGCTTCCATACTTTTTTTTATAATGTTGTAATTACATGACATTCCCACTAACAGTATATGAGAGTTTCCCTTATTCCACGCTCTCCTAAGCATTTGTTTTTTTGCCTTTGTGATAATAGCCATTTTAACTGGAGTGAGGTAATATCTTATGGTTTTAATTTGCATCTCTGTGATGATTAGTAGACCAATGGGACAGAATAGAGAACCCAGAAATAAGCTAACGTACTTGCAGCCAAATGGTTTGTGAGAAAGGTGCCAAGAATATGCATTTGGGCCAATATACTCTAATGAATGGTGCTTGGAAACTGACTACCCACGTGTAGAAAGATAAGACTAGATCTCTTTATGTCGCCATATACAAAATCAGCTGAAAATAGATTAAAGCATTAAATGTAACACTCAAAACTACAGAACTCTTGAAAAATATTAAGGAAATGCTTCAGGACATTAGTCTGGGCCAATATTTTTTGGATAAGACCCCAAAATCACAGGCAACAAAAGAAAAAAGATTGGCATATGGGAGATATAATGAAATTAAAAAATATTTTCACACAACAAATGATATAATCAACAGAGTAAAGCAATAACCTACAGAATGGGAGGAGGTATTTGTGAACTGTCCATCCAACAAGGGTCTAAACAGAATATGCAAGAAACACAGATAACAGAAAAAAAACAAACAAACAACCAAACCTCAAACAATTTCATTAAAATTGGGCAAAAGAACTGAATTGTTGCATCTCAAAAGCAGACATACAAATGGCCAAAAGGTACATGAAAAAGTTCTCTTATACTTTATCATAGTCATACTGAAAATTACATTATGTTCCTTTGGGCATTCTCTTAACTTAAGCAATACCATCACACAAGCTCTTCCCTTTGCTACAGTGTCTTTTTCTTCCCATGTGTCTATATTATTCCTTCTAGCTGAACATAGCATCTCCATCACCATGAACACCATTTTGCATGTCTAATACATACTTCTCAAAAAATAAATTAATTTGGCTCCAGAAACTAGGATAAAATTACTTCCCCCCACCATGACTTTTATTTGATTAAACAGGATTAAAGCCCAAACATCTTATGTTAAACACTTAGTAAGTTCCAAATAGTGTGTTAAGTATTTTATATAGAATTATATTTAAATTAGTAATTATTTCATTAGCTCTACTTATTATTGTCTCCTTTTTAGAATTAGTGAAATTGAATCACAGACCAATTGAGTAGTTTTCCCAAGGCAGCACAGTTAATAAGATGCAAATCAGGAAGAAAGAAAAATTTTCATCCTGAAGGCTAAACTCTGAACTACTACATAATACTACGAGCATAGATTAGATTTATTTGAATTTGAAACAAAAATTTCTTCCTGAAACCTTCAAGTGTGTTGAGAAATTAACTGAACACTTCCTTCAAATTGTCAGCATTTTCTAAATTAAAAAGATGACATTTAAGACTATTGAATGTGTCAGAATTCAGTTCTTTCTCTAAGTGACTGTAAAGATAAAATGAAATATAGGGATGAATTAAATTATGAAGCTGATAAAAGTCTGAGTTACACATCAACTTTGCTTCCATTTTTTTTTCTCCACAGAAAACTTAACCATAATATTGATTGCTTTTATAAACTGACATTAGAAATGTGCACATATAGATAACATGGCTAAAAATAAATATTACATTAATGGTTTTATATATATTGGCATTCCATATAAAATTCATTCAGCAAAAGAGTTTTGCTTATTAAGAAAAAAATTAGCAATGCATTATTAACCTAACCATCACTATTGAAAAAGCCAGATAGTAATATAGCTAGAACGTAGCTTCCTAAGTGAATGGACTATCTTTGTATCTTTCTCACTATTATAACCTCAGAAAGCCTAAAATCTTGCCTGGTATCATAACCACCCAATAGATATGTTGAATAAATAGACAAATGAAATTTTGGCCTCCTATGAAAAGAAATCCTGCATCCTCAAATTTAAGAATGTTCTAATATTGAAATGCTTGCTCTAAGCCACAGATATTTATCTTCCAATCTCCATATTTCTTTTGTGGAACAGCCAAGCATATTGCTTCTGTAACCAATTTTGATATTAGTACAGACATAGAACTTTTCACCAAATAATTTCAGGGCAATTGAAATAGAAACGAGATGTATTTTTAAGTTGTAAATTAGGGAACAATAAAAGAAAAATAAGCAAGTTCCAGTCCTTTACTGTCTAGTTTGCAGAAACTCTCTGTGGACCCATTGCTCACAAATTCATGCTGAGAAAAAAACACTCCTGATTAGCTTCATACTCAAAAGAGCAAACAGAAGTCTTCCCTCCTAGTCCAGAGTTCCCACTTCTGGTCTCAGAAACTTGCTACTCAGATTATCAATATCAAAGGGAATTCAGATGGGCAATGTTACATAGTCCATATTACTCCAAATTATTAGTATTATTTTTTAGAGACTACAGCTGGTCAACAAAAATGTAATTATTTTCATTTTTCAGTGTTAGCTTTTACCTCCCTTTTTTATTTACATCCATTAAATAAACTATTAAAAATAAGCAAGGACTGAATGGAGGGTAGGCCATGGATTATTCATTAATTTTATTTATATAGCCTAAGTTTCAGACAAACAGACTTTTAGTTATTTAATTAATTATAATGAAATGATGATAATTCATCTCAGATAATAATAGTTTGATTATTAGTGGGAGAGCACTAAAGTAATCTAGGAGATCTGTATTAGATTTTTGTCTATGCTAATGTTAGCAACTTTCTGTTTTGTTACCTGTAAAATGCAATAACAGCAGCTCAGTTAATTCACAAGGCAGTCTTTTTGTCAACATAAGGTTCAAGTTACATGGGGCCAAGTATAACTTTTTGGCATATGGGAGAAAGACGTATTTCATAAGTATTTGTGAACATATACATGAATGAATGAGCTATTGGGGTTCTTAGAAGGTGTTTTTCAGGGATCTTTTTGCTTAATCTGATTCTTTCAGAAAACATACAGAGATGGATTTTGCAAGTTTCACCAAAGACATTGAACTTCATCTGGAACAGATTCTTAGGTTTGCTTCCCCAAATACCATCTTTCTGACCAGTAAAATGACTAATGATGTTATACCACAGAGTGTATTGTTACAATTAAATGGGGCAATGAACCTGAATATTTCATTGTAATGTAGAAGATAGAATTCTGGTATATCTGTCCTTACTACTTTTCCTGTAGTTATTATATAAACATGTGATTTCAGAAGTGAGGTAGGGTAGAATGACCATGGGGTTCAAGTGGCACTTCTGTTAATAAAATTCTACGACAATTCATTAAGTTCTTGAGAAACTTTCAGAAACTAATATGTAATATATAGAGTTTGAAACAGATAATCTATAAGATGCTATAAAATATTTAAGGGCTTTAAAATGAAGCAAATTTCTTTCAGCAACTGTTTCCTATTTTTTTAACTTTTTTTATTTGTTCTGATTCTCTTGCTTGTTCTCCTACAGCTCCAACATGTCTGCTGAAACTCCAGGTACCACATTCATACTCAAGGAGACAGAATAAGGCAGAGGTGAGAGAGTACTTGTCTCAGGAAACTAAAATCAAAAGCTTTCTAAAAAAAAAATGAAGCAAATTTCTTCCACCAATTTGATTTTACAAATTCTTTCATAAACCATTCTTCAGGTCTGAACTGAGAGGTCAGTTCTCCTTTCACATTCTCTTTCTTTTTTCTCAGACTCAGGAAAAAGCAAGAACTTATAGTGTTTTCTCCCTAGTCACCATGCCCCTGCATTGTAACCTTACAACCAACTACATATGTAAACACAAAAGACTTCAGTTCAAATTTCAAATTATTTCATTTTTAGTTCAACTCAAATACACTTTTTTTCTGATGCTGCTTTAGTCTCTCTCAGTAGGAAACCAAGGAGTTTATATATTATTCATCCATTTCAAACCCTGAGGCGAGACCCCTGTGGAGAGTGTTCAGTAATTGGTCTCTAGTTGCTCTTGGTACCAAACACTCTCAAAGTTCCAAGAACACAATTCCATCTGTTTCAACTAGTTGCATATGTTAGAAGCAATAGCAGATTGCTTACCCACGTTTTTACTCCTTGCCTTCAGTATCTAATTATTTTGTATCTAATATGCAGCATGGTAAACTATATGTAAATGAATAGACTAGCATCTTGCAAAATTAGGAGTTACCGTATTATTTAATGAAAGTACAGTATAACCAAATGTTCCAACCACAAAATCAGTGGGTGTTAGCAATAAAATGGCCAGTGGTTTTAATTCTCTATAAAACATATTCTTCATTGAATCTCAAGTACTTAGAGTATCTAAGTATGACTCTGCATTGAAATACATATTCATGAGCTCTAGTCCCATATTATACATTTACAAAAATAATGCCAGGAATTCTACAGCAACAAATGAGCAAACATACAAATTAATAGAAAATAAAATTAGCATAGGTATTAATTTCTTCATTTTACATAGTTATATTTGCTGCTTTGTGTTTATATGTGCATATATTACTGTGCAGTTCTATCTATGCATCCATTCTATATCATATGTATATCATCCACATACACCTATAAATATATCTATATAAATGTGTAAATCATGTGTAAGTACTCATCCTTGAAATTCTAAAGTCTGTTTTCTTCAAATATTACTTATACTCTTCTTGGTTTAGATATTTGTTAATATTTTTGCTTTTATATACCTCTGTGTGTTTCTGATTCATTAGTTTGGGAACTATTCTATCAAAGTGGGACAACTGGATAATGTTTTGCTCCAAATGAATTTTTTAGGCCCCTACCACACCAGCATTACGATTCTTAATTAGAGAGGGATGAAGAATTGAGAGGGGAGGAAACTATTTGATATATTAAGCTATGCTTGAGAGTAAATGTGAAATGGAAAATTTATATGTATGTCATTTCCTGTCACAACCAATTTTAACTATTGTCTTGAGTAAAGGAGTGGATGGATATCAGGAATACTCAAAAATGCCAATCTTACATTGAAGTGTGTCTTCAACTTGTGGAAGAAAATGCTGCCTCTTGCCTTCCACAGAGCTTTCCTCACCTCCCCAGGATTTACTTCACTATCTTTTAGTCCTTCAGTTACACAGTGCTTTCCTACTATGGTGGTTCTAAAATCTATTTGTACCAGCTTCTGCATATGAAAGCAAACATTGGATCCTCGACTTTCTGAGTCTGGCTTTATTTCACTTAGTATGATGTCCTCCAGTTCCATCCATTTACCAGCAAATGCCATAATTTCATTCTTCTTGATGGATGCATAAAACTTCATGGTGTATATATGTGACATGTTCTTTCTTTATTCATCTGTTGTTGGGTATCTGGACTGGTTTCATAACTTTGCTATGGTGAATGCACTGCTATAAACATTGATGTGTCTTTATCACTACAGTAATTTTGATTTTAATTCTTTTAGATAAATACCATGAAGTAGAATAGCTGAGTCATATGGGGGTTCCATTTATAGTCTTTTGAGGAATCACCATACTGTTTTCCAAAATGATTGTACTAATTTGAAGTCCCACCAACAATGTATGAGAGTTCCTTTTCCCTCACAACCTTGCCAATATTTATTATTATTCATTTTCTTGACGATTGGCATTCTGACACGAAATAAAAATTCAATGTAGTTTTGATATGCATTTCCCTGATTGCTAGGGATGTGGGACATTTTCTAAATGATATTTGTTGGCCATTCGTACTTCTTCTTTTGAGAAAAGTTTGTTTAGTTCTTTTATCTATTTATTCATTGGGCTATTTTTTTGGTGTCAAGTTTTTTGAATTCTTTATATATTCTAAATATTAATTCCCTGTCAAAAGAGTAGCTGGCAAACATTTTCTTCCATTCTATAGGCTCTCTTCACTCTTAATTCCTTTGCTGTGAAGAAGCATTTTAATTTGATGCTATCCCACTTATTGATTCTTGATTTCATTTCTTGAGCTTTAGGGATCTTGTTAAGGAAAAGGAAAAGGAAAAGGAAAAATTTGGTGCCCATACAAATATGTTGAAGTTTAGAGCCTATGTTTCTGTCTAGCAGTTGCAAAATTTCTACAAAGTAATCCTAGGACTTTGATCTAATTTCAGTTAACTTTTGTGCAGGAATAAAGATGGAGATGTAGTTTCATTCTTCTACACATGGATATTCCTCTTTCCCAGCACCATTTGTTAAAAAGGTTATCTTTTCTCCAACATGTTTTTGATACCTTTGTGAAGTATTAGATGACTTGTATCTATGTGGACTTGTATCTGTGTTTTCTATTCTATTCCATTGTCCTTCATGTCTGTTTTAATGCCAATACCATACTGTTTTTGTTACCAAACCTCTGTAGTTTAATTTGAGATCAGGTATTATGATGCCTCCAGCATTGCTCTTCTAGAGGAAGGCTAATTGGGGGAGGGAGCATGGGAGGGAAAGAGGAAGAACTGGGGACTGAAATGGAGCAAATTATATTTCATACATATATGACCTTGCCACAATGAACCCCATAATTATATATAACTATGGGCACTAATACAAATATTAAAAAATAAAGTCAATTTCTACATTCTTTGACATTCCTACCATGAAATGATGGAGTCTATGTCCCCTCTTCTTGAATTGAAACTAGGCCAACTTATGACTGTTGGAAGCAATGAAGTACAGGAAATTGGTGCTATTTGATGGTAGAGGCTAATAAAATAAAGGCCATACATTTTCTTCATTTCCCAGAGTCATTTACCTTTGAATTCCTGAGCATTCAGGTAGAAGTGTGACTGTACTGAGCTTTCTATGTAATGAAGCTAGGTTACTAAAGCAAGTAGCCAGCAACTACCCCCAGTCATTTAAGAAAAGATGTCTGCAGATGAATCCATACCCGTTATCTTCTCACCTCAGACACCATCTTCCCAGAAGAAACCCCAGGCAACATGTAAGAGAAAAACCATCCTTAATGAGCCCTGTCTGCATTTCTGATCCACAAATCCATGAACAAGATAAAATGAAGTTTGAGGAGGCTTCATATGCAGTAGTAGCAATCAGAGCACATGCTAATATTGTTTTAATGAAACTTATCTTTTCTACATCTGTGAGAAGATAAAATGAGTTCATTTGATACTATAATTCCTAAAATATGCTAATGAGATAACTTCATTGAGATCTCTCCAAGATTGTGTTTTGTGTCCCCTCTCACTCCTGTAGTTCTTAGGTTCCAAGGTACATTTTCATAATGACTTTGAAAATACAATAATAGTTTTCTTTATTACTCAAAATAGTAATTAAGAATCAGAATGTGGGAATAATAATGGGGGAAATACCTACACACATGATTTGTTTCTTGTTCTCTTTTGCACTTTTCAAATAATTCTATGGTACTATTTAGTTTTCCTAAGCCTTAGAATGAGAGTATTACAATCACAGAGGACTACATGAGCAGCCTCTGGGTGACTTGGTCTTATGGATATTTATTATATTTTTTATGTGTACTTCTCAGTTGCAATTTCTTTTCAATTTTATTTGTATTTCTGGGGCACCGTATGATAATTCAATACATGTATAATATGTGCAATGATCAAATCTGGATAGCTAGCATTTGCATCACCTTAAACATTTGCCATTTCTTTGTCCAGAGAATCTCCTAATTACCCTGTAGTTCTTAACTTCTAACCTTACTGTGCTGTAGAAAACAACTTATTCCTCCAATTTAACCATATTTTTTTGAACCACTGTCCAGCCTGTTTCTGTCTGCCTTTCGCTCTACCCTTCCTAACCTCTAGTGGTTACTATTCTATTCCTATTAGTGTGAAATTGACTTTTCAATATATAACTAATACTAACTTGATTATTTACACATTGGGGAATGAACTGTCATAAAATGGGTCACCAGAGTAAAAATAAAAAAAAAACCTAGCAAAGATTTTCATTTTAATTTCCCACCAAATCTTTTGTATTTATCATTGTCATTTTTTCCTCTTGTACTGGAATCACTCCATCTACTTCTGATTTCTTATTTGAAAATTTACTACTCATCTCAGACTCAGCTTCTCAGGCTTGCAATTTGACTTTGCTTCTCAATATGGGGTGCTAGCCTTGAATGAAATTAGAAGCATACAGACAGCATTAAATACATTTTGTGTTTAATTATTTATAGAAGTAGATGATTTATACAATTTGCTGATCGCCAGAAAAACTTACATTGGGATAGTGTTTTAGATAATCTGAGAGGTCTTTTATGCTGTATTTGGATATACTCCTTATCCATGAGCATCTTGAGTTCACTTTAACAAAGTTAAGTCTATTTTGCTAAATGTACAAATGGATTTGAGAATAAAAATTGGGGCATCTGCTTTTTATGCATACGAGCATCTCAGCAGGTCCGCAATGAGAAAGCAGAAGGATACTATTAAAGGAAAGATCGTGCATGACAGAGAAAATATGGGTAGAATACTTGAGCTGTTTTGAATGCAAAATTGGTCCAGTAGGCAGCAAAAGAAATGCAAGCCTGTCTGCAAGGTCATCATGATAGCGATCTAGGCTGAAGCTAGAGGCAATCTAATAGTGTCTGTAAAATGACAGGGTCCAACAAGACTGGCATTTAAGAACATTTCTAATGCCTCATCTTAGCCTTCCACTCAAGACAGCAAAATTGGTAGTGGTTTGAAAGAAGTTGCAAACAAGATGTGGAGTAATATAAGTGCAACTTCTCCAATTCATCTTTATACTTGAACAGGTCTTTTCTAATAGTTTTCACATATCTCCTTTCTCTAGGAAGCTTAATGAATTATCTAAGGGGCAAGGAGACACACAAACAGCTCTTCCTTCTTGCTTTCCCTGTTTCTTGTCTTTTTCAAGTCAACATTTTCTTAGAGACCTACACAAATGTGACAAAGTAATTCTACATATTAGCTAATTTCCCCCTTGCTGCTAGGAACCTTTCCTTTATTCCCTGTAAGACAAAGTGAAACACTGAAGTATTACAATATTTCAGACTCCTCTACAAGCCTGAAATCTCAACAAACACATCATATCTCCATTGTTTACCCTGAGAAGCTAAGTTCCTGCCTGTTACTTAGTAATTGCTGCAAAACATTTGTTTAAAAATTGAAATAAACCTTAGTGAGTGTTGAATATAAGATGGAGGTGTTGCTAAACCATCCATAGAGGGTTTTCTATTTTCTTCAGATGGCAATTAACCTGTAGATGCATTATGGACATGCTAGAGCAGGGCCTCACTGAAGACTCCCTTCACTATTTAAAGCATTACTTTTACCACATATAAAACATTTAAAATAAATCCTTGCATAATTTATAGTAGTTATTCAAGTTTTAAGATGTAAGGGGAAAAATGCTAGGATTGAACAACAATGTCCCAGGACATGTAGATTTGGCCAATTCTTTCTTTTTGGAATACCTTCTACCCTGATATCATCTCCTTACATAGCAGGAGGTAAATTATATTCTTTTTGGTGGTTAATTTTCATAGGTATTAGAAGCACTTAATAAGTATTTCATCAAATAATTAGAAACTTGCAATTGAGGAATAATTCATGGGGTAAATCTCTGAAAAGGTTAGTAGTTACAACATGTACTTGCTCAAAAATACATGCTTCATTATAACCCAGCACACATACACTTAAAATTCTAAAACCTATGTAAAAGGGATATTTGATAAAATGATACTTAGTAACATGACATGAGATGCACTCTAGGATTTTAAGGAAAGTTACAGAATGGGAGAGGATATTTGCTACCTGCTCCTCAGGGTGTTAATATCCGAAATATATAAAGAACTCAAAATATTTGACATCAAGAAAACAAATAACCCAATTAATAAATGGGCAAAAGAACTGAACTGTCACTTCTGAAAATAAGAAATACAAATATATACAAAAAGTTCAACATCTCTAGCAATCAGGGAAATGCCAATCAAAACTACATCATGATTACATCTCACTCCAATCAGAATAGAGATTATCAAGAACACAAATAGTAAGTGTTGGTGAGGATATGGGGAAAAAGGTACAATTGTCCATTGTTGGTGGACCTGCAAATTATTGCAGCCACCCTGGAAAGCAGTATGGAAATTTCTCAAAACCTAGGGATGGAACCACCACATGATTCAGCTATCCCACTTATTGGTATATATATCCAAAAGATCTAAAATCAGCATATTACAGAGGCACAATCAAATCAGCGTTTATAGCAGCACAATTCACAGTATCTAAGCTATGGAAGCAACCAAGGTGTCTTTCAACAGATGAATGGATAACGAAAAGTGGTATATACACACAATGGAGTATGACTCAGCTATAAAGAAGAATGAAATTATGGCATGTAGAATTACATGGTAATGGTAAATTATGGTATGTAGATGGAAATGGAGACTATCATGGTAAGAGAAATAATCGAGACTCAGGAACCCAAAGATCAAATGTTTACTCTGATATGTGGAAGCTAGTTCAAAATAAGAAAAAAAGTCAAAAAACAAAAAAAAAAAAAAAAAAAAAAGAAAAGAAGAAGAAGAAAAGAAAAAACGCATGCAACAGACAAAAGGAAATGGGGTGGTGGGTGGCAATATTCCTTTAAAAAAGAAGGAAGACAGGTAGGCTAGATGAAGGAGACTGAGGGGGAGGTAGGAGACAGTATAAGCGAAAAACAGAGGAATGAATCTAACTAACTTTCCTATGTACATACATGAATAGGCCACAGTGAATCTCACCACCATGTACATCCACAAACTATTAAACAAAAAGAAAAAAAAAGCTAAAAGTGAATAGAAGAAAGATCAATAGAGTAGAGGGAAGAAAACAGGCTGAAGAAGATGGGAGAGGGGAAATACGGGGGACTGAATTTGAGCAAATTATATTCCATTCTTTTTAAATTATGTCAAAATGAATCCTATTGTTATGTATAACCAAAAAGAAATAATAAAAACAGGAAAATGTTGATAATAAGTCACAAAATAAATTCATGGCTCATGACCTAAAACTTAAAAAGCACTGCTCTAAACAATACAAAATCAGTAGCTGTTGGAAAGAATGAACATGAAATATAAATCATCTAAAGAAAAGGGTGGAGGAGAATAGGTGCAATTCTACAATCTGAATTTACTTTCATTGTTTTAAGTGGAACAAATTAAGATCCCTGATTTCTCATTTATTACTACTAGGCCAATCACTTGATACACTCTATTTGTTCTATTAAATAAAAATTCCAATGAAATAAACCAATTGCATTATTTCTTTGCCAATTATACAATTTTTATATTAAAAATGCAGATCCTTTAAAAATAACACCAATTAATTTTAAAGATAAATTCATTAATAAAACACAGCTTACTAAACTATATGTATATCAATGCAATTTGTTATATGGTGAAAGTCGTAAAGCATAATTATATTTTTCCTGCAAAACATAGTTATATTGAGTTCTATTTCTAATTGTGTCACTAATCTTAAGAGAAAAAAAGTACCTGTTTTCTTCTGTATAAACTGAGAACAATAATCCCTATGATTTTTTTAAGGAGATAACATTTAATCACTAAAAACTCTCTAGAGGAAGCTTTACTAGAAATATTTACTTCTTCATATGGTGCACTTAATAAGATGCTATTGCTATTGCTATTTCAACAACCCAATCCAAGCAACATAAAATCAATACTGAGTCACCTTCTCATCAGTGTCAATTATTCAGCAATGTTGGAAAAATCATTAAATAATAATCAACTGGTGTTTCCAGCCAGTGCTTTCACTCAATAGCACATCATTAATCATTCCCTAAATATACCTCCTATTACACTAGTACCTCTACTATAATTCCAAAGAGGTGCCATTTATCTCAGAAAAATAGATCACAACTGAATAATAAAAGGCAATTTCCCCAAATCTAGTCACATTATTTTTTGTCACAATGATTGGCCAATATTTGTGGACCTAATGTATAAATTATCATGGTTATTCCTAATTCTGTGTAAGGTTATTCAAGATATTCTATGCAGTAGATCACAAATCAACTACAATGGCTTATAAATAAAGCAACACAACGAAGAAACTTTTACAGAATAGAGAGCATGTTCTCCTTTTTCTATACTCTTAAAGAGTTTTCTCTCATAGTTGTCCTTGAAATAATTTTCATGAGTCAATTTCTTCCTCAGAGACTACTCCATACCCAGGGATTAAATTTTTTTCTCAGGAAGATACTCTGCAGCCTGAGCTCTTAACTCATGCTCTTTGTGACTTAGAGATGTTGAGTTAGGGATTCTTCTGCCCTTTATATTATCTTCATATCCTAATCTATCCATTAGCATCCACCCTTCCAGTCTCAGAAGCTTGTTCTTCTAACTCCTCAGTTTCACTTAATGTCTCCCATGTCTTCTGATGGGACATTGTAGAATGCAGTCATTTTATTTATTTATTTATTTATTTATTTATTGGCATTCCCTTTTGTTTTTCAAGTACCAAATATTTCTCATACCATTCCCCACCCCACCCTCATTTCTAGTTACTGTATGTATCTACTCAAGACCTCACAAACTTTAATAATTAAACACTGACACCATTTCTCCAGTTCTTTCCCCAGCCTTCTATTATTTTCTGGTTATTAACAATCTAGACATTGCTGCCCAAAGGATTTTTCTGACAAGGAGTTCAAATTACTGTTGGCGAATGGTTGCAAATGGTTACAGAGTTTACTGAATTGCAAAGGCCAGTAAGGAGATCCATTTAGGGTGGATACTTTCTGTACCCATCCAGGTTCAATTCCCATATATTCACAAAGAAGACTAGATACAAGTCTTCTATTGATAGTTCTGTTCTTTCCCTGGTTTTATTCTTTGTTTTTTTTCTGAAAATTGTACCCCATTCATGAAATTTACTTCTCCCTCAAAGATACATTTCAAATACCATCTCTTTTATGAAGCTTCTTTTCACCCTTTCCCCTAATCTCTCTTTTGAAATCTTCACAGTAGCTTGTAGAATATGCACTTGAGGGAGTGCTCTGAGAATTTTGCAAATTCTCAAATTCTAAGATAATATTCAGTTAGTAAACTTTCATATAAAATTTTATATGGAAGTATTTTTTGTGCATGGTGCACACACATAACTACTATTTTTAATTTTCTAATTATGCTATGTTTTAAATTTTACATATACTAACTAATCTAATCCTCACCACTACCCCATAAGATAGTACTGAAATTATCCCCCTTTTACAAAGGAGGATATTTCATAATGGAAATTATAACTAAAATGTAAATTATGTCTTCAGATCATTTATAAAAAGTTAATTCATTCAATATATATTTACTCAACACTTATTTTGTGCTAAGTACTTTGCAGATATTTAAGATCCAATGATGAATAAGACAGACAGCATCCCTCATAGAGCCTATATTTCAGCTAAAAAGATGAGGCATTGTCAAATTCATAAGTATGTCCTATCAAAATATCAAATGGACACAAGTTTTGAGGTCATTCAAATGATCCAAAATTTTAAAAAATTGAATCTTAAGTGTCAAGGGTCTATTTTATATAACTTATGGCATTTTTACCTTGTTTTTTAATTTTTCTTTTAATATCAAGGATTGAAAACCCAGGTGTGCTTAACCACAGATCCATATCCCCTGTCATCTTTTTCTATTTTATTTATTTTAAAATTTTTAAATTATTTTGTATAATTTAATTTTTTTTGTTTTGTTTTCAACACATCTTTCATTTTTTTATTTATACGTGGTGCTAAGGATCAGACCCAGGTCCTCTCTCACACACCAGGCACTCTATCACTGAGCCACAACTTGTGCCCCCTTATTTTTAAAATTTTTGACACCGGGTCTTTCTAGGTTGTTGGGGCCTCATTAAGTTACTGAGGCTGGCTTTGAACTTGAACTCTAGGATTACAGGTGTGGGCCATGTCCACTTCTCCTGTAATCTCTTTTGCTTGCCATTTTCTCCTGGAATGCCTACATGAGCTTGACAGACATCCTCCTTCTTCATTGACCTTTGCCCTGTGACATAGCAATCCCTCCCATGAATTGGTAGAGCCTATTTTCTCACCCTTGAATCTAATCTGAAGCTGGGACTTGCTTTGGCCAGTGGCAAGAATGTCAGCGTGCTAGGTACAAGTCATCTAGGCTGAAAATGCATTGTGTGCTTAAATTCTCTCTCTCTCCTATACCCCGTCCTAGGCTAGACTGATGGAGGATATGCAACCAGTTGGAGGAAAGTCTAGATACTATGTCCAGACCAACCTAGACTGAAGATAACCACTCTCCTAAAACATGTGAAAGAATAAACTATATCTACAAACTGCCTGCTTGATCCACACTTGACAAAAAACACACGGGTGAGCCCAGTAGAGACCAGAAATACTGTTCAGCTTTTGTTTGACCAAAAGACTCAAACAGTAATGCATGATTATTATTTGAAGCCACTGGATTTTAGCATGATTTATTACACCGAAGTTGGTAATGGATAACTCCCTAAAAAATTAGCAATGACTTTAAGACCAGGTTTCTATTTCATTCCTCCCTGTTTATCTGGGTAATCCCTAGAACATTGTCTTTTACATTTTAGTTATTCAATTATGATACTCAATTGATTTCAACTTTTAAAAGATTTGACTATGGGTCTAATAAGAACAGCTTTTAAAAGAGCAATAGCTTTAGATCTAAATGAAGTCAGAATCTGCACTAAAGAGGCCACCAAGGAGGCCATGTGTGATGATTACATTAGGAAATGAGCAGTTCTCTGGCCAGGATGGTCACAGGAAATGAGATGAGCACCTTGCTCAGAGCACCTCTCTCTACAACATGTGTTTCTCATACAAGAACCAGTAAACTGATGTTTAAAGTTAGTTTTATCAAACTATGGAGCTTGATACCTATAATAAAATCCCATGCTATGTATAAAAAGCATACAAGCACTTCATAGTTCTTTAATAAGACTCAGATTTCTTAGCTGTATTTATGTGAGTGGATCATACAAATAAACACATATAGACGTGAGGAAAGCTGAGTGCAAGGGCATCAGCTTCTTGTTCAGTGGACTCCTCAGTTGCATATGCTCTGCTGCAAAGACCATGTTGCCATCCAACAGGCAGCCCTAACATCCAGGTCATTATCTTCTGGGATGAAGTCACAATAATTCAAAAGAAACAGTGAAGAAGTTTGTTTCCACTAAGTGTATTTCTTCCTTTTCTCTACTGCATAGTCCAAGTCTAGAATAGAAAGCCTTGATAGGAAAAATTATCCCTGATTTTCTTACACCGGTGAAAAGTCCTATATCCCTTCCTCTATATATAAGATAGTTGATTTTTAGAGAGATTCAATTTACAACAAACACCCACATATAAATTAATAAAATAGCACTCCACTCTCTTATTCTACTATTAGATGAATAGGAAACCACAGAATTTGGCTTTCCCAGAGATCTACTGCTCAGGGAAGGAGGAGGGAAGACACTGATCAATCATTTAGACTTTCTCCATCTTCACACTGTTTTGCTTCTGAGTGAATTTCTGTTTTAAAAACAAGAATAATATCAAATCCACCCACATGGAAACTAACTCCTAGAATGTACTGTCTTATGTTATCTTGGAGTTTATTTTCTCTTTTATTTTGTATAGATAGGCAGGTCCCCTAACACCAGTCTCCTACTTCACACACTCTTAGCAGTGCTGGATCTCTGCTTTTTCTCTTTTACACATGCATCCTTCAAAGTTTCTTAATCCATATTTATATTTGCTCCACATATTTAAAAGAAACAAAACAGTACTATTTTCTAAATATTAAACAATCCAGGCTTTTTGCCACTTGGAACACCATATTCTAATTTGTTAATCATGTAGTGATATTTTTCCATTTCCTTTTAATAGGAAGTCCAAGGACATTTTCTGTCTGAGTAAACATCTCAAATTTCTCTGTAGAGGTTAAGGCATCAAATTAATGTTTAACTCTCAATGTGAGGCACTCAGGACAAAGTATTTGCTGCCTGGTCATATGATAACTAGGCTGTTACAAGTAACAGAGTTTCTCTAAAGGGGTGTCTTAGAGTGAATACATAAATGGAAGTGGAGAAATATCTCTCAAGTGTGGACAGCTTCAAGTTAGACTGTAGATCATATATATTTATGTCAAACACACACACATATGCACTATGGTTTAAATATTTATGTTTTCCCAAATTTGCATTCCCCATTATGATGGTAACAAGATGATTAGGTCATGAAGGTGGAGCCCTCATGAATGGGATTAGCATCTTTATAAAAGAGCCCAAGGGGAGTTGCCTGGCTGCTTCCACCATATGAAGACAAAGATGGCGGGTACCATCTATGAACCAGAAAGTGGTCACCAGACACAGAGTCTGCCAGTGCCTTGATCTTGGACCTGACAGCCTCCAGAGCTGTGAGAACTACATTTCCATTACTTGCAAGTAACTCAGTCTAAGACATTTTGTTAGAGCAGCTCTAAAGACCAAGATAATATATATTATTTTGACTTCCTAATGTTTTACATTTAATAGATGCAGACTAAAGAATGACTGATGCTGCAAAAGTTGCTCCTATCACTTTAATTAATAGAGTTATGTTTTAATTTTATCTGAAAAGTCATTGTAGAGTCTGTATACAAGTCAGTCCTGCAAAGAACAAAATGATATAAAGGTTCTCCTCTTATAAAGCAACCTATTCGCAGAATAAACATTAGGGTCAGTTGCACGTATTATCCAAAGACCTTGCACAGAAACTGATTTGAATTAATGTTTGAATTGAAGAATGGTGCTATGTTATTGACCAGAGCCATCTCAGTGTTGAATTTTACTAATGGTTGAGTGTATTTCAAATATATAGAGGATCTGAAATTCTAAATTCAAGGTTATATAAAATTCAAGAAAATTCCCATAAACAAGCAACTAAGAAGTCTATATAAATATGTGTCTGTCTCCAACTTTTGAAAGTGCAGAGAAAACAAATTTTACTCACCAAAGCTTATGACCCTCTGGAAAAATACTTGCCTGATTGCCTTTTTGGATATCTAGTATTGCACCTGTCAATTGAAATCTGAATGGTTTTTGTTGCCAAATCTGTCCCTGACTAAATTACTCCACATTAGACATTAAAATTCATAACAATAAAGATTGGAGGGAAACATCAGATACTTCCAATTATCTAATCACATTTGAAATACTTTAAGTCACAATAACATAAAGTAAATAGGACCCCTCTGCCCTTTTTCATTGAAAAGATTTGAGGGAAAAAATACTGAAAAATGGTTGGGTGGTCCAAGTAAAAATACTGTCTGAAAATGCATTAAGGACAAATAAGCAATTCTGAAGGTGTGCAGAGAGATGTGACATATTCCTTCTATTAATAAATCACAACATTTCAACATTTTGATTTAACCGTTCCTCTTTTTGCCCTTCACCAACTCCAGAATGAAGGAAATCAATAAATAAGATTGCACTCAGCACCTCATACAATTTTTTACCAGTTGGGGGCACAGCTATCCAATTATGATTTGAGATTTGCTGAACATTTATTACCATTTTTCCAATTTATTCAGAGGAAACTTTTGGAGGCTCATTTGGTAGAGGCAATAAGTAGTGCATTAATGTAAATCAGTATTGATTGTGCTATGAACTGCAGTGAGGAATACAGCATGCCGAACGGAACAGCTGCCTTTTTATTTTTCACAATAACAGACAAATGACCTAAGGGAAAATCTTTCACTCATTTCATGAGAATCAAGAGGATTATATAAACCAAAATCTATTTGTAAAAAAAATTCTATGATTGTTATATTCCTTTTTCAATAATTATTTTCACCTAGGTGACATAAAATAGTAGGCAAGCATAAGCCTTTAGAAATGTCAATATTTCTTATAAGATTCTTTACTCTTTATATGAACTTAAAAAGAGTTTTAACAATAATATTATGTCCTGTGATACACACATCACTGAATATAGTACCTTGATTCAGCAAATGTTTACTGTGTACAAAGTATACGTCAATCATATACTGGGATATCCATGGGCACAAGAGCCCAGGAACATTGCTCTTTGAGAACTTACATTCTAGAGGAGAGGGGGTAAAAATAAAACAATAAATTGCATCACAGATTAAGTTGTTATGATGGAAGGAAAGCATGAAGCAGGAAATCAGGGGTGGGGGAATCAAGTCAGAGACAGGATTGGAGAGGCAGCTTGCCATGTAAAATAGGGTGTCTAGCGAAGGCCTCACTGAATGGGTGAGATCTGAGTGAGGATCTGTGGAATTGAACAAAGCAGATATCTGAGGAAAGAGCATTTCCAGGAGAGAGTCTGAGGAAAGCTCTAAATTGGGTCTGGAATACTCAATAAAGGAGCAGCAGAAGGCCAGTTCCCAGCAGCAGAGAAAATGGAGAGTGCAGGGGACAGCAGGAGGGGAATTCAGAGAACAGGGTTGTTTGTAGGTCATTTCAAGGATTTTGGCTTTAAATTTGTGTCAAATGTTCAGGCCCTTCAGGGCTGTGTGCACAGCACTGTTATGATCTGACTCACATTTACAAAGGCTCTTGGCTACTGTGAGAATAAACTTGAAGGAAACAGGAGTAGATGCAGTTGATGTATGAATCTAGAGTTCAGGAGAGAAATTATGAATGGGATTGTCAGTTTGGACTTTCAACTGGGAGTCACTGGCATATGGATGAGAATCTTTTAGATAGAGAAGAGAAAAGGACTAAGGTTGGAGTCCTGAGACTTTTCAACTTGAAGAGGTAAAAGGGAAGAGGAGAAAGTAGCAAGGAAAACCGGAAGCAACCAGAGACAGAGGAGGAAAACCAAGACTATTTGATAGTTTGGTGTACAGACTTTTTGTCTGTGTATCATAACTGTGACACCAGCAACTCTGGTGAGTAACCAGAAGTGATCTTGGGCTTCAGTAACATGGAGGTCACTGGTGTCCTTGATGGAGAAGTTTCAGTGGAATGGTGAGTTGGTGGTTTTAAGAGACAACGGAAGAAAAAGAATTCTCATCAGTGAATACTATAAATAACTCAACATATTCAGATGCAAAGCAGTACAAAGAAATGGGACAGTAGCTGATGCAAAAAGTGGAGTCAATAGAAAGTTGAGGGTTGAATGTTTTCTAGAGAGGAATCAGAAATTTTTAAAGGGGGATCTCATGAAAATAGAACGGAGAACAGTAGAGGAAGGCCATTGAGGGGGAGAGAGAAGAGGTGGGAAAGGGGAAGAACTGCAGAATTAAATTCACCAGATTGTGCTATGGGCATGTGTGAATGTGTCAAAATAAATTCCACTTTTATATATAATTACCATGCACCAATTACTAAAAAGTAAATGGAAGAAAGTCTAATAGATAAAAGGAAGAGGAGGAGGGAGAGGGAGGAAAAGAGGGAAACAGCAAGTACTAGGGTTTAAAATGGAGCAAATTATGCTATATGCATCTATGAATATGTTAAAATGATCCCCACTAGTATAAATAATTATAATGTGCTAATAAAAACATTGAAAAGTGGAGTAAAAAGCACTTTGGTTGCTTGTTTGTTGTTTTTAAATATGGGAACAATAACAGCATCCTTACACATTTACTGAGCCAATAAAGGAAGCAAATGAACATGGAGGAAGCAGAGAGAAATGCTAAAGGCAAGATGACATGAGACCTAGGGGATGGATTAGCTTAAATTATAGCACGTGTATCCTATGATTGGAACAGATGGTGCATATGCTATAAGGTACAGTGATGATAGGCAATGCTTTTGAGTATCAGCAGGAGTTGTTAGGCACTTAAAAATGCCTCATTTCATTCATTTGGAATATTCAGGATAAGCCAAAGTTTCCATTTATTCAGTATCAGTAAGTTGATACTTGCCACTTATGAAACCCTTAGCAAAAACCTCAGTACCTCTCTTAGTTCCTAGGGCTACAGTAACAAAGTACCCCCAAATTCTGCTCAAAATAACAGAAATTAATTATTTCCAATTTTGCAGGATAGAAGCCAAATTAAGGTGTTGGCAGGGCCAAATTACTTCTGAAGACTCTAAAAGAGAATTTTTCCTTGTGTCCTTCAGCTTTTGAAGCTCCAGGCATTCCTCTGTGTTTTCACATAGCTTCCCCCATCTATGTCCAAATTGCCCTCTTCTTATGGTCCTTGTGTTGGAATAAGGTCCCACTGTATTCCAGCAGGACCTTCTCTTAACTAAATATATCTGCAATGACCCTATTTCCAAATAAGCTCACATTTGGAGGTATGAAGTATTGGTTAAAATGGAAACATCTCTGGAGAGACACAATTCAACCCATAACCACCTAAACTCATTTTCTTATAGAAAAATTGCAAAATACTATTTGTCTCTGCATTTTTCATTTTTACAATTACACTTATTTTTAAATACCACATATAAAAACATAAAAATTGTACATATTAATGGGGGTACCATGTGCTGCTCCAATACATGAATATATTAAAGTTATATATCTATCTCCTCATTTATCTTTTCTTTGTAGAAATATCATTCAAAATTCTTTATCGTAGCTTTTTGAAATATACAGTATATTGACATTACCTATAGTCACTTTAGTGTGCAAGAGCACACCAGAACTTTGTATTCTTATCTAACTATACATTCGTAGTCCTTGATCAACCACCCCATCCCTCCATCGTCTTCATTTCCTGACCGGCAGTAACCATCATTCTATTTTGAACTTCTATGACATCAACTTTTTAAATGGTTCACACATGAGCAAGATCATACAGTACTTATGTTTGTGTGCCTGGCTTATTTTACATAACATACTGTTCTCCAATTCTACCCATGTTGTCACAAACTGGGACAGCATTTTGTTCATTTCTATGGCTGATTAATATTTCACTGTGTATACATACCATTCTGTTGATGTAGCATATTGCTGTCCTCACATTCTTGGTGAATAGTCTTTTTATTTGTTGTTGGGTTCAATTTGCTATTATTTTAATGAAGATTATTGTTACATATTTATCAATGTTATTGACCTGAACATTTTGTTGTTGTTTTTGTGTTTTTATCTGTTTCTGGTATCAGGATAATGCTGGTCTCACAGAATACAATTGAAATATTTCCCTTCTCAATTTTTTGGAATAATTTAAGAAGCATTGATATCAGTTTTTCTTTAAATGTGTAGCAAAACTGGATAAAGAAACTGTCTGAACCTGAGATTTTCTTTGTTGATAAACTTTTATTACTGACTCAATCTCATCATTTGTTATTGGTCTGTTCTATTTCTTCATGATTCAATCTTAATAAGGTGTGTGTGTCCAAGAGTTTGTCCATTCTCTAAGGTTATCAAACTTGTTGACATATATTTTTGTTCATAATAATTTCTAAAGATACTATATTTCTGTTTTTCCAGTTGTAATGTTTCTCTTGTCATCTATCTTGTCACCTCTGATTTTATTTATTTAATCTTTTCTCTCTTTTTCTTAGTTAATCTAGCAGTTTTGTCAATTTTGTTTATCTTTTGAAAAAATCAGTTATTTATTTTGTTACTTTTTGAAATTTTTTCTGACCTTTATTATTTATTTCATTCTACTAATTTTGGTTTTGGTTTGTTCTTGTTTTTCTAGTTTCTTGAGATATAATAAGAGGTTGTTTGAGATCTTCCTACTTTTCTAATGTAGGCACTGATTGTTATACATTTTTATGTTAGTACTACTTTTGGAATAGCCCAAATGTTTTGGTATGTTCTGTCTCCATTTTCATTTCCTTAAGGATTTAAAAAAAATATCTTCTTGATTTCTTCCTTAATCCATTGGTTTTCCAAGAGTAAGTTGTTTAATTTCCATATATTTGTATAGTTTCCAAATTTTTCTTGTCATTGATTTCTAGTTTTATTGTGTTCTGATTGGTAAAGATGCTTGATATGATTTCAATCTTTAAAAATGTATTGAGAGCTGTTGTGTGGCATATCACATGATATATCCCAGAGAATCTTTCATGTATTGATGAGAATAATGTACCTATTTATTTTATATATTTGTGTGTTCTGATATGGGTGCATATGTTTAGAATGGTTATTTTCTCTTCCTGAACTGACCTATCATTAAATAATGACCTTCCTTGTTTATTTTTATTGATTTTGATTTAAAACATATTTTATCTGATATAAATATGGCTACTCTTGCTTTCTTATGGATTCTTATTCCATGTGTGTGCTTGGAGGTGATGTGTGTTTCTTGTAAGCAACATATAGTTAGGTTTTGATTTTTTTTTAAATCTATTAGGTCACTCTATGTCTCTTAGAAAATGTGAGGTAGTTATCGGTAGGTAAATTCTTATTATAGTCATTTTGTCAATTCCTTTCCAATTTTTTCCCTCTTTTTTCATCATTCTCTTATAGTCTTCCTTTGCAGTTCAGAGATCTACTCTAGTAATGTGTTTTAATTCCTTTATTACTAGTTTTTGTTTGTCTGTTATAGATTTTTGCTTTTCTCACAGTTTTAATGGGGATTAATTATGTAGTGTGCTAATGAAAGAGTTTAGGTTTGAGAGTCAAAATTTCGCCATTGCTTTCAGTGAGAACTTGGAAATTTTTATTTTATTTCTTTATTTCTCAATTTTTCATCTGCAAAATGGGATTAATAATAATTACCATTGCCTAGGGTTAATGAAAAACAAATTAAAAAATCTATATAAAACATATTACCCCCCGTGACATTAAGTCTGTGCTAACCAGCATTATTATTTATTATACTACTTCAGACTTTTCTCTATCTTTTCAGAAACCTTGATTAATTTACAATAGGCAAGTGGAGCACAGATAAATTGTACTGTATTAATTTAATAGATTAACTTACTCCACTTTATACATTGTTATATAGGTAAACCTCCATCTCTTCTAAACTTTTCTGATTATTTCCTTATTTATAGTTTATATTCAATATTAGACATAAATGTCAGATGCAGATATTGAGGCAAGCTATCTTTATGAGCTATGCCTTTGAATATTTGGAGTGTACCAGAAGTAAGCAGGTAGTTAGATGGGTCATTCCTGAATTCCCTCACCTCTGTACTTGTTCATTTTCCTTGAAATGTGATTGTTACATTGGTTGGTGTTAGGGAAGGGAGAAAAGAAAACAAAATAAAGCAAGTAAATGAATCATGTATAAATTAAGTAAGTCAATGAAATTTAGGCAGTTCTCATCATTTTTGGAAACTGCATGAATGCACTTAAATACTTATAATAAATAATGAACTCTTACAAGTACTTAGCTTCTAATCATTCTAACTTTGACATTATTTATTAATTCTTCATGACTTACCAAGTTAAATGTTTAGAGTTTCATTAAGTGTTTGAAGTAAAATCCAAAAGAGAAAAATAGTTTAGGCATGCAAGTCTTTACACTGACCATAGGATGTAGATTGCAGATCATAACATGATTTCAGGAAAAAATGTGTCATAAAGGAAAAAGAGAACAGCGAGCAATAATGGGAAAAATGGATGAATTCAGAAGAGTAGATAAAACATTGAAAGAGAGAAGTAATTTGAAATAGAAGAGCATAGGATTTATACTGGCATCAATAAACTGTGCAATGAGGCAGAGAAAATGTTACCATATAGATAGACTAAATAAAAAGGAATTAAGTCCCTCTGGAAGGGGAAAATGTGTCCTCTAAATATCTGAGGCTAGACTTTTGCAGTACAAATGCAAAACTCTATTTGAATTGCAGTAAAATAATAACATTTTATAAAGGCTGAAGGTCAGACAAGGAAAATCTCTGGATTTGAGACTGAAGATCTGGGCTCTACTTGGGCCTTACCCAGGGGTCACATTAAAAATATTGATCAACCTGTGTGCTGGAGCAGCCTTCAGGAGCTTCCTTCTCTTGGATGCACTTTTGAGTTGCTGGATCCAGAGGAGTTCTGCAAGTGTCTTGAGGCAGGAACCAGAGGCAGAGTTGGAGACCTCCAGGAAACCAGAGGCAGTATCTATGATTATTTACTAGCTATCTATGAAATATTTTAGTATTTTATTGATGAGTATGGCTAAACTTGTGCATACCCTCTGAGCTATGAGCTAGATGGGAGAAATATGCAAACCTGAGGGAGCTGGACTAGGTGATCCTGGGGGTACTTTCCAACTCTAATATCTGTGAGTCTATGTGTCTGTGTAGGTGTCTATGCAGGCATATGCAAGTACTATGTGTATGAGTGCTATCTTCCATGTATGGACAGGTTTTGATTTTTAAATGCTTTAAAGTTTTTAGATTATGAAGTCAATAATTTCAAAAGAGAAGAATCATGTATGAAATTATTTGTAAGAAGCAGCTGTTTTTTCCCCTTAAACAAGTAGCAAGCCCTTTCCAAGGGGATTAAAATATGATTCTCCAAATCCACATGACCCACAATACCTTGTGTGGTAGTACTTATCCAGAGTGAAGGCAATGTATTGATAGTTGTAGTTGCCTGTGCTCACCAGCTTTTAGTATGTTCACTGACTTGGAAAATCCACTTTTCTATAGCCATTGTTTTCTTCATTTTGAATAAAATTATACTGATGATGTACTCAGTATATATGGTAGATCATATAAGATGTACTTTATTAAGTAGGCAAGTGTAGGATTTTTCTTTCTGCATAGATTCATTTTGTTATATGCAGATATATTAAGATCTTTCTAGTAAGGGATACTAGTTAGGGGTGAATTCTGAAGCCTGAGTGGTTTTAAATACACTAATTACTAAATCTCAGAGAACCATTTCCTCTTCTGTGATGTGAGGACAATAATTTCAACTCTGCCAAATATATATGACGACTGAATTAAGTAATCCACACAACACACTTAACATATTGCCTGGAACCTACTATTCATTTCATAAATGTTAGATATTATTTTTATTGCTAGGTTGTCTACTATGTCTGGTTCTGTCTATGGCCCTGCACGACTTTATATTTCTTTGAATAGAACAATTTCATTTATCTTGAGTACCATTTTGGGAAAATAGACACCATTCTCTAACATTTCACAACTATACTACATATCTATAAAGCAAGCTTTGAAGAGTCTGGTAATAGTATTCAACATAGCTCTTCTGATCCTCCAGCAGTTACTTAAGGTATCTTCTGATCATCAATTTACCATACATATTACTCCAGTAAAATTTAAAATCAAAGATTGAATTAGTTGTCTTGCAAAAACTACTTTTTAGATATTTAAAAGTAAAATTATATAAAAGCAATATAAATTTCAGCAAGCATTACAAAACCACCAATTATATTCGGTGCACCTTTAAAATAAGAATGGTAACTTATATGCGATAATTATTAAATAGATACTCAAATTTCCAACATTTCTTTCCTGTAACACTATGGTACTATTTGTCAAGGTAGCAATTCTTCTTGACTTTCTAAGATTGTCTGCCTTTAATATCCATGCATATTTTGCATCATTTCCCAATGTATGTTCCTTATTTAAATAAAGCCACTTTTGTAATCATTCCCTGTAAGCTTTTCATGACTACTCCTATTATTTCCTCTCTCCTATGTACTTGACTCATCTCATATTCAAGTGGGACCCAAGTGGGTCCTCTATTTTCTCAGGAGCAGGCCATGTGTAACCAGTTCTGAGCTGCAGAGCTAAAGTTACCAATTAATTCCTTGCCATTCTTAGACTGATGTCTTGTAAGAAGAAAATCATTTTCAAAGTATGTCCTGCAATAATAGGCCTGCTGATCTCTACCAGGAATGTCCATCACTTGATGGTTACCATTGACAACAGACAGACACCATGACAATTCTTTGATCACAGATAACAATATAAGAAATAATTATGTAGAAATAAAACTAACTAGAAAACAGAGACAACTGAAAGGAGCCTGGGGTACTAATTGCAAGAGGCACACCATAGACCTGAGACCAAAATGGTGGGGAGGACCTGAGCAGAGGTGCATTTCTGAACTCAGAGAATGTACCCAGAACTTTGTAGAGGGGCCATTAGCCAAATGATGCTGGTGTCTCTGAAGGCAGAAGCAATGCATCTGATCCTGCAAGTGCTGGAAAAATAGTACATTGGATTCAAATGCTGCTGTGAGAGGAAACTACTGTCATTGAACAAGTTGTTGGAATGGAGCCTACAGGAACCTAATTAGAAAGGAAAGCCAACTCTAATGCCTTAGGTCTCCCTGTAGTGAATCCCCTTTGGCAGAACCTACCAGGGAGAGAACTGAAGAGGAAGAATGGGTCTTTAGAGTTCTAACTCTCAACAACTCAAAGCAGAGTGTGGAAGAGTGGACTTGGACTAGAGAGGTACTACTTTAATAATTGTCCCAACTTTCAAGACTGTTACAAATTCCATTCAAGTCCTGGCTCTACTTGGTGTAATTTTCCCTGAAAATATTTCCTAAAACATTTTTCTCTCAACCTTGATCCCTGATACATTTCTTGTTTGCCTTACATCTAAAACTTAATTGGACATTATGATATTCCTAAATTTAATCATGAACTACAGGACGATTACAGAAGAATATGTTCATATAAAATATATAAAGAAAATACATTTCTGTTCTTCCTTGACTAATGATGATATATATACATAATTTTTGAGTCTTCAAAGTGTACGTAATTCTGTTGTGAGCAGGACAATTTCTTTCACGTTATTAGTACCAAGCAGATTATACTACTAGTCATATAGCAGAGGTTTGGAAAATACTGAAACTATTCTTTTAAATCATATATTTTGGTAGTTTTAAAGTATAGTCCCATTGTATGCTTTGGTATCTTAAATTATCCAGAAATACTAGCATTGTAGAAGCAATAGAATGTTTGGATGGGTATTTCATTGATCATTTAAAAAAATAACTCACCAAAATTGTCACAGTAAGGTGTAATACAACATTTTAACTTAAGTCACAGTATCATAAAATCTAGAAGGCATCTGTTTTAGTCAGCTTTTTTTTGCCATTGTGACTTAAAGACCTGACCAGAGGGACTACAGAGGAAGAAATGTTTATTTGAGGGCTCAAGGTTTCAGAGGTCCTAGTCCATAGAAGGCTGGCTCCATTACTCGGGGCTCGAGGTGAGGCAGAACATCATAGTGGAAGAGTGTGGCAAAGGGAAGCAGCTCACATCAACAGGAAGCAGAGAGCAAGTCTCCACTGGCCAGATTACAAATATACACACACCCAAAGCCACATCCCAAGTCCCACCTCCTCCAGCCCCACCCTGCCACTTCAGTTACTACTCAGTTAATCACTATCAGGGGATTAATTCACTGATTAAGACTCTCACAACCCAACCGTTTCTCCTCTGAACCTTCTTGCATTGTCTCAAAAGTGAGCCTTTGGAGGACACCACATGTAAACCGTAACAGCATCTATTAAAAGTATTCAGAAAATAAAATATCATTGTACTGGATTGGTTGCAAAGATGGCTTCCATTCTTCATTTCAAATTACTGACTAAATGAATCATGTGTTAAACAAACAGATATTTAAGACAACTAAATATTGAGCTTGTTATGCACAGCTAATTGACTAGTAGTTTTAGAATAATTTGTATCAAACTGTGTAGGAGTGACTTCAATCCAACTATAACCTGAAATCTGCTGTTTTAATTATCTTTGCCCTTTATCTTTTACATAACTAAACTTCTTCTCCTTAGCTTACACATAATCTTTATCATTCTAGCATATTGCTTTCAAGTTTTTATGCCCTGAGAGTGCATTGTATTGATTAATAAGTTATGTTTAGTGAATTAGAGTAGTCCAGTTGACTCTCCGACAATGCAACACAAAAAGCAAGTCACTAAGCTGAAATCAACTACAGCACTACTAAAGAGCACCAGTGAGATTTGCAGCAAAGGAAAATGTAAATGCAAATCTCCCAAGATTCAAGACCTTTTGGAGGAAGTCTATATGCATACTGAGATGGGAAAAAGAAAAGAAGCAAAACAATAGATATGCAGTGTAAGACACTGATTATCTAAAGGCTCACAAGAAAAATTTAAAGGAAAAGTACTTTAGATAATCCTATTTATATTTCCTACTGGATTTGTTAACCTTTGAAAACATTGAGTGGTTCAATCAGAGCAGCTGTTTGGTGACATAAGTTTTATTTTTCTTTACATGAACCGACTAATAGGTCAGTGACAGTTATGAGTACCAACTTACTCTAACAATAGTGTTTTTTACCTTTGAAGATTACAAAATCAAAAGCAAAGGCCAATTATTTTCAAAAAGCATTTGCTTTTATTTCTAATCTTTGTATTCAATATAACTTTAATTAACAGTGTTCTGTACTTGTCAGCTCCAGCCTAGCTGCAAATCATGTAACACAAGACTAATGAGAAGAAAAGTACATTAAAAAATACAAATGTGCCGACAAATATTCATAGCTGCTTTTTTTTTTTTTTGTAATAGCTAAACTGGAAGCAATTCAGGTTCCATCAACAAATGAATGGAGATACACACACACACAGACACACACACACACATATGGGTATATATTACACATAATGTGTATATATATGAATATATATGTATCTATATAGTGCAATATTGCTCAACAATAAGGAAATGTATTGTTGATATACACAAAGGACATGGATAAATCTAAATAATCATAGTAACACTAGAACTCATCCCTCAAACTTTCTTTTGAAGAAATGTAAAATAATCACTTTTGTATATAATTCTAGAAAATGCACAAATCTCTAATCACAGAAAACAGGAGGAGGAAACAACTACAGAGGTGGTTGGTATGTTTACTATTTTGATTGTGGTTACAGTTTTTTAGAACCATACATAAAAAATCATCAAATTGTATACTTCAGATATGTGCAGTTATTATATATATAAACTCTGCCTCAATATAGTTGATCAGGTATTACTTTTCAGTTTCAAAACTATAAGAGGAAGTTTATAGTGTCCTGTTATAAATTTCAGTGATCACATTATCTATACATATCTTCAAAAACAAATTCAAATTTATATTTTATTTATCTCAAATGAAATGCTTTTAGAATGTGGTATCTTGGCTTTGACTTATTCATAGATTAATCATTGGCATATTATGTGAGGTTTTCCTAAATCATTGCAGAAACTAGTAAAGGCAAAGTAGTATTTTCATTATTCCTTTAAAAATATACTAAAGGTCACTAAACATATGTTTTACAATGAAGTCTTACTGAGTTAAAAACACACGTTTCTAAGTATTCTTATACTCTATTAAGAAAATTTTGAAGAAGAATAACTTGTAAGGTGGCAAGCCAATCTGAAGAAAATCAGAAAATGAAATTTTGAAAACAAGCAATGAACTACATTACACAATCATACTAAAATTGCTATATACTACTTAAGTCAATTATTTTATATTTTATATGGAAAGTACTGATTCGATTAAGAAAAGGATGTTTTTACCTAAGTTTGTTTGATAAAATTAATTATTATGGTCTTCTCAAACTCGGAACCAAATATCTGAATAATGATTATCAGTATATAAGATAATTTCATAGACTAACTCCTAACTTTAGATTAGAATGATCTGCCAGGTACATGGATGACCTGACTGAACTTCTATCTCTTTGTGTTTATATAGAGATTCCTATCTAATTTACTTAGGAAAGGCATCTAGTGTAAAAACATGTTGATTTTCAAAACATCTCACATTTGATAAATTACCAAATGCAGGTTTCTTAAAATAGCAAACCATTGTCATCCACCACTGAACACACTCTCAGCATGTTGAACACCAGATAACATTGTAAATGATGTCCGTTTGCACTAAGAATGTGTTCATGCCAAGGAAACTCAGTAGAGGAAATGAAAACAAACATTGTTTTCTTAACATGATGCCTCATTTTAAAATACTTCCTCCAAATCTATGCCTTCTCATCTTCATTTCTTTGTTTTGTTTTGAAACCCAGACATTGACATTAATGAAAGTAAAATTCTATGAGAGAAAAAATAAAAATTATCTCAAATTGCTGTATTAAAGTTTACATATCACAGATGTTTGCATAAAAAACAAACAACTGGAACTAATTTCTTCAAGTATATAAGCAATTGTACTTTTACATATTTTAATATACTTTGAAGAAATTTTGACCAACTCGAATTATGAACATTTTAAAATTTCTAGATCATTAACTGAAAATACTTTAAAGTACTTAGTGGGTGCAGAGTATTTAGAATGGTGCATATTATATAATAAATGCTCAAGTTAGTCATATTATTATTACTTTTATTATTATTATCCTATTCTAAGATCCATACTTATCAATGCTTATTCAGTATTGCCCATCCTTGATAATACAAAGAAGCGCAGAAAACAGCTTTCAGTTTCTCAGAAGAAAATGAGATGGAAACAGATCCAGATGTCCGTACCCATCAGCAGTCCTTGGAGAGTAGCTATTACCAGTAGGTGTAACTATTACCAGTAGGTGAATCCTCTTTGGAGGATTCTTGAGAACTCATGGTATATAATTCATCAATGTAAATATAAAACAGTATAATGGACAGTGGAACAGTACACAACTACAATATAATCATCCACAGATTGCTGACATATTAAAATGTTGCTTTTTAAAGATGTCTTTCCTATCAGTATGGGGAGTCCTTAGAAAGCTTGGAACCACCATTTGACACAGTTTATACCCAAAGGACTTAAAATCAGCATACTACAGTGGACAGAGCTACATCGATGCTTATAGCAGCTCATTTCACAATAGATAAACTATGGAACCAAGCTAGATGTCCTTCAACAGATGAATGGATAAAGAAAATGTGGCACATATACACAATGGAATATTCCTCAGCCTTAAAGAAGAATGAAATTATGGCATTTGCAGGAACTAGAGAATATCATGCTAAGTGAAATAAGCCAATCTTAAAAAAAAAAAAAAAGGCCAAATGTTTACTCTGATAAGTGGATGCCAATCCATAGTGGAACAGGGGGAAATAGGGAAGAATGAAGGAACTTTGGGTTGTGCAGAGGGAAGTGAGAGTGGGGTGGGGTGGTGGAGACAGGAGACAGGAGAATGATTCAGACATTATTACCCTGTATACATGCATGATTACACTACTGGTGTGACTCAGCACCATATACAGCCAGAGGAATGAGAAGTTAAGCTCCATTTGTGTACAATGTGTGAAAATGCATTCTTCTATCATGTATAACCAATTAGAACAAATTTTAAAAAGTTTTTAAAAGATGCCTTTCCTAATTCCATTGACTAAGTTAGGATCTTCCAATTAAATATTTCCATAGCACCCTGTACTTCTTTCACAGCTCTTGACACATTGCAATTAAATAGTGAATTGTAGAATTACTTATTTTAGGGTGTGCCTCTGAGGGAGGACTCCATGAACTCAGGGACCAATCACATCTTCCTATAATCTAGCATAAGTATGGCATCCTGTAGGTAAATAAACAGAAATGAATGAACTAGGTGCACATTTTACAAAGCTCAATGAATTTCTTGCTGTTATTCTGAGCATACTGCACTATTTCTATCTGCATACCAGTTGAAGAATTTTAATTATAAGCAATTCTGATACACCTTTAAAATATTTCACTACTACTCTTCCTTCATGCTTTCCTCCCACTCTGTTTTTCCTTCTCTTTTTTCCTGAACATGTTGACTTTTTAAGTGCAGTCTTATGCCACCATGGGAAGATGCTCATTTTTCCTCTTTTTAAAAAAATTCCCTTCCTTCTCTAGAAATGACAAGAAAATATATCTTACACGTATTTTCTTCTTCAATCAATAAGTGTACTTACACTCCTTGTAAGCTCAGTGTTTTGAAAAAACAGCTCTCATTATTTATCTCCCTTCATAGAAGGAACGAAATAAACCAGGAGGAAAATGAACTAACTGTAACCACATTGGGTTTTAGATGTCTTGAGATGATTTAACAGAGAAATGTTACAAAATTGATATATATGACCACTCTTTAACCTTTGTAGATTTGACAGAGATAGAATTATTCACTCTTCATAAATAAAACAGGTTCCATTATGCCTCACAAACCATCAGGAATTGTTCATGCTTAAATGATTCTCTGAAGGACCCTCACCCTAAATTTCTGTCTCCTGAAATCCTACTGATTCTAGCTGAAAGGAACTATACATTATATATCCAATTCTCTTTGTCCTCCAAATTATCTATCTGGTTCCAATTCATTCAATCAGGTAGCAAATATTTTTTTAACATCCTTTTTTCAGGTATTACACAATACTTTAGTAACAAAAAAGGTAGAGTTCAATATTCATAGGAGTCTTGTAGTGCATATATTGTATGATATCTTGAATATTACCTGCTATTTTAAATACACAACTATGCTGAGGCACCTATTCAGGTAAACTCTTTCATCTAACACACTGGCTTAGGAGCAATAGTTCTACTTGAGGTGACATTGCAATTTAGCTAATCACTAAGATTTCTAAGATTCTAACAAGAAATTTGAGAGAGCTCTTGATATAGGAGTGAAGGTGCTCTCTAATGCTGACTTGGTTTTTGAAATTCTCTCTGAGACAGACTGTCCAGATAACATACTGGTTCTATGGATAGGCAGTTATGAAAGAAAAAAAAAAAACCAGTAATGCACATAAGGCAACTCTAGCTAGTACTGGTACTTTAAAATAGCAATTGATTCACAAGGACTACAGAGGCCCATAACTACTGTGGTCTGCAATCTTCAAGCTGGAGAACCTTGACAACCAGGGGTACAGTTTAGTCAAAATATGAAGTCTAAGAGTGGGGTTGGAGATCTGATTCCAAAAGTCTGAGAACCATGAGTATCAACATCCAATGCAGGAGAGGGATGTCTTCACCCAAGCAGAGTAAAGAATTCTCTGTTGGTCTGCCTATTTGTGCTATTTGTCCCTCATCTGATTAGGTGGTGCCCACCCATGCTGAGAAGGGTAACTGCTTTACTCAGTTTACCAATGCAAGTGCTGATCTCTTCTAGAAGCACTCTCACAGATGCACCTGGAAATAATATTCACAAGCTATCTGGATGCCCCTCGACTTAGTCAAATTGACACATAAATTTAATCATCACAAGCCTAGAGTTTAATTTGAGCTCTCCATCTTGGAATAGTGTTCATGAGACTCAGTGAGCAAACTGGTTAGCAACCTAGTTAGTCAAAACATTCACATTGAATGTACTTTATATGGGGATTTCACATTTCCTCTCTCTTTCCATTTGCTAAGGCCATAGGAAAGCTCTACCTTCTGTTAGTTGTACAAAGAAAACTAAGGAAAGGAATTTTTGTTCTTGTTTGAGCCAAAGTAAAAGCATTTTTCCCTTAGAATAAAAATTATGAGAGAAGCAGTGTCTTTACTAGGAGGACCTGAAGATCAGGGCACTTGGTAAATTGCCTGATCTAACCAAATATTCCACCTTCTTGAGTCAAACCATGAACACATGTACTTTATTTTGATGATAAAGATTATCTTCCTTTATTAGAATACAATAATATTTTAAAATGTTGCCTTGAGTGGTGGAAAGGATTCTCTGTTTCCTATTGGCTTGGTGCAAGGTCATCTGGAGCTAACCAGGGAGTGGAGAGCTATGTGGGGAAACTTACATTCACAGAACTTAAAACTATGTAAACCAGCCTCAGGAACTAACCTGGTATCCAGGTTGATGCACAGTAGCGCGCTTTAGCTCTGCTTTGATTGACAATTGTTGGTATGGTGGTGAAGCAGGGTATTGCACTGGTGAATCTATCTTATGTGGGACACTTGGTCACCAATTGGTCCTGTGGACATTACTTACCAATACAGAAGATGAGATTCAGTTCTGGAGAAAGGACTTGTTAAGAGCCCAGGAGATATAAGGGCCTCTGATGAAACGCCTAACACTTTGTGGAATGAGAATCTAGCTGATCCCTTATTTTTAACTGGACTGATTGGAGAAATCAAGATAAAAGGGCTCTAGGGCACTTTGTATGCCAGATTTGTTTATATTTTAGAATTAGCAAAAAGAAAAACACCTTATCCTTATCCTGTGGGAGCGAACCTGATGATCTATTTTCTGTATCAGTTATATTTTAATAGTAAACTAGGGCATCTCTAAGAATGGAGGTGAGCAATTATCAGCAAGCAAATTTAGAGAAAAAACATAGGGAAAATCTTATTAATTGTTCCAAATTGCATTAGTGTTTCCTCCTTCTGACTCCCTGAAGATCCTTGTTGCCTTATAGGATTTATCTCACAGGACCTTAAATAGAATTTCATATTTTTCTTTTCCCCCATTATAAATGTGAAATGGCACACTCTGGAATTCACGCAATGCATAGCGTAACACCTGCATGTAGGTAAATGGTCTTAAAATGGATTAAGTCCTTCATAGTCTTTTTATTATATTTCTCTCCAACAGCACCTGAAGTTGGATACTTATTTATTTCACAAATGGGACATGTTTTCAGAGATGGAACCAGTGGTATTTGTCATGATTCTTATTGCCATTTAATACTCTAAACTTATTTGCTTCCATCCTAAGGGTGCTGTCATGGCCTGTTAAATTGGGAAGAAAAAAAAAAGTCAATGTATTCAGGATCTTTTCCAGCAAAAGAAATAAAGGAAAAACATTTTATTGAGGCCCAAAGTCCTGGTGTATCATTTTGTAACCTTCATCTTCCCATGATGAAACCCATCATATTTTAATCATGACCTTTTGTACAGCTCATGGAAAATATCAGACTGCAAAGAGCAGTCAGGAAAAGGACAGAAAAGACTAAGCAGACTGAAAACATTCCTCCTTGATCAGAATTGCATGTGCATCTACTTTTGTTTCCTCTAAGACAACTGTGGAGCTGTCTTGTAAAACTCATTTGATTAGTGGTAACTCTCAATAAATCAGCTTAAAACATAAATAGTTTGAAGGAGAGCAGTTACATGAGTTGTAGTTAAAATAATCAGCATTTTAAGCACAACATTTCTTTTTATAATGTCCATATATTCCATACATTTCTTTTTATAATGTCCATCTTTTTTTTCCTAATGTCATTTTATGTTCCCCAACTAAAAACGTGCCTTTGTTAGGTTGGATTAGTATTCATAGAATGTAGTGATTTGATAGTGCTAATGGCCCCGTAGCTCCCATCTTAGCATTACATAATCTTTTAATTTCTGAAGAAAATTTAGCTGTCAATGCCTTTCTTAATATTCTTTTGATTCCAGAAAGTTTGGCTTTTTTACTGAAGACAATAGGTTATAAATTTACATATGTAAAGTCTTAAAATACTTGTACTAACACATCAGGAATTATAACACATCAGTAGTTACATTGTATGTAATATGAATAATTTTCTTAGTAGGATTTTAAACATAAAGCCTGTTATTATATTAAATAACATAATTTCAGCTATTTAAAGGAATGTATTCACCCATCTATTTTCAAAACTCATATGAGCAGCTACATATGAGTATCCTAAGTATAGGGGGTGATTTTATTTTATTGACAGAAGGTATACAAAGAATCTCCTTGGCAACACATAACATCAACTAATTTCTTAAAGAATCATGTAAAATATATGGTTCTGAATTTACATCTTAGAATACAAAGCAGTGAAGTCCACAGAGATTGGCAGAATATTATTGGTATCCTGTCTTGTTAGGTGCAGAACTGAGAGTAGGTCTCAGACATTCAATCAGCATGGTGTCTTGTTTATTACTGCTTTTCCTACTGTTGTTTTCTGTCTTTGTTTTCAATCTTCACATTTAAAAAATTCTTTTCTTTCTTAATTGCATGTAGAGATTTATTTTTCCTTAATGTTATGCTTTTTGAACCCTTACCTCACTCCATGTCATAGCCTGCTTAGTGTAGGTGCTATAGCACTGAATTTTATCACATTTTTAGACACAAGGATGGTCATGTCAGCAAATCAAACATTCATGCATCATGTATGCAGACTTCATTCTGAAGTACTCTGAATCCAAAAGACTTATGCCTGCACATTTTTTAACTTGAATGCAAATGATTTTTCTTGCAAGGTATATGATATAATATTATGTGATATGAACTTCTCCCTATGTCTACTTCATTTGACACAGTGCTATAAGCATCTCTGCCCCATATTGCACACACATAGTCTGAAGAAATCAGATTCCCCAATCTCCTTTCAGTCTCATGGCCCTGCTCCTTAGCCAGTCCATATTACTTCCTATCAACCTCTGAAATCTCTGCCCACAACTATTCTTTATGACATTTTCTTTTCATTAGGAAATCCAAGGGTCTGAGCTACAAAGATTAAAATGTCTTTGCGGTCTCTGCTGTAAGAGCCAGTAACTATTGGTGGGAACTATTATAAATGATTTAGAATAGGAACATATGTTTTGATTTAATGACTACTCTGGGAAATCGGTACTCAAATCCTTCACTACACCTCCTAGTAACATTTAAAATATAGGAAACAAATGGGATCAGCAAATTGTGCCTATTATGCTTAGATCAGAGTAAGAGCTCTGTGTATGTTTCCCAGAAGACACAATCTAAATAACACACAAAATGAAACATGCAATGCTGGATAAATCACCTCAAAAATCTTTCCTTCTGGAAAGTATGCTTGCCTGCTGCTTTAATATTGTCAGTGGAGAACAGTGACCTGTCTCTAGAATCTGCAACAATCCTCAGTGGGTGCAGACTATATTCCAAGCAGACTCTAGAGACTGGGAACACTGTGGTAAATAGCATCTCTGAAATCCAGAATATACATTATCACAGGAGAAGACAGACAATAAGCACATTAAAAATAAATGCTAATTAATGCTGTATAAAACAAAAAGCAGAACAGTATTAGAGAAAATGAATAGAGTCTACTTTACCTAGGAAAGGCCTCTGTGAGATGACATCATTTGAGTTGAGACTTGAACCATGACAAAAAGGGAGCTATGAGGATATCTCAGGAACATGAGGGACAAAAAGAGAGGAAGTGGTTGAACTGTGAAGCTGAAGTTTACTGAAGGAAGAAAATAGCATATGCAACAATTGTGTTAGTGGAGATGACAAGAAAAGAAGTTCTTGTTGGTGGGCCAGAGAAGGTAGAAGAAAAAGAATGAGATGAAGTATTATTAACTTTCATCTAAGCAACTGGATAGGCAGTGGTTTCATTTAATAAAATGAGAAAACTTAGGAAAAAGAAGTGGGTTTAGGGAGAAGCAGTTGAAAGAAAGAACTTTATCTTGGCCATACTAGTTGAATTGCCTATTGGATGTCTAAGTAGAGATAGTGACAAGGAAGTTTGTTATATAAACCTGGAATGTGGAAAAGTGTCCTGAGTGTCAGGATCCATCAGTGTTTGCACAGTATTGAAAGCCATATGTGTTGATGAGATTTCCCAACAAAGCTTAAATAGAGAATGAGAGATAATAGACAGGAAAGTATTTGGATGTTACAATATTTACAACTCAGATAAGAGGGTATCTAGGAAAGGTGACTAAGAAATAGCAGCCAGAGTGGTAAACTGAAAATAAAGAGATTGGAGTTTTGTGGAATGGAGGGATATTTCAGTGGGGTCATGGGAATGGATACTTATTTAGAAAGGCTGATGTTACTTGGAGAGGTGTAATTAGCTAGTATTATTTTTAGGAAATTTTGCCATAAAGTGAGTCCTATGCCATCAATATAGTGCTACTTGTAAGAGTACTGGATATATTTTAATTACACGGTATTAAACTTATTTAATATATGATGGAATGGCCTAGTAGAAAGGAAGAGATATTGATAGCAGAGTAGGAACACGGTAGGGACTTCTTCCAAAAAACAAGAAATAGTATCATAAAAAAGAAGGTCAAATGGTTGAATATTAGTACAGTGCAGGTTATGGGATTTATGGATGAAAGTTCATGTGGTTGTTCTTCAGTCATATCTATTTTCTCTATGAAAAGAAAAGTTAATCAGTGAAAGGTTTAAATGGGTAAGTACAAGAGATTTAAGGAAGGAAAAGGAAATATGAGATTATTTTCTCATCAAGAGGGAAAGTGAATTTACTGGGTGAGATCAGATCTCTTAGCTTTGATAAGTCCTATGGTTTGGGTATGGTTTAAGTGTTCCCCAAGGCTTTACATGTTGAAATTAAATCCCCACTGTGAAGTATTAAGACTGCAGAAACATAATCCAACTGTGCTATTTAGCGGTGGGACTTTTGGAAAGTAATTAGCTCTAAATAAGTCCATTAGAGTGGAGCCCCATGGCTCAATGCTGGTGGTTCATAAGTCGAGGGAAAGAGAGAAGACAAACATAGACACACACATGGACTCTGTCCCTTGGCCTGCAATGCCCTTTCTCTTGCCATGGGCAGTCTCAGGACTCTGCCAGCAAGAAGGTCATGACCACATGTGGCCCCATGACCTTATACCTCCAGAAATTACAGCCTAAAATAACTTGTTTTCTTTATTAAAACACCTGTTTTGGATAAAGAAAATGTAGTGTGTATACACAATGGAGTTTTATTCAGCCATAAAGAAGCATGAAATTAAGGCATTTTACCATAAATGGATGGAACTAGAGAGCATTATGCTGAATGACATAAGCCAGAAAGTCAAGGCCTGATTTTTTTTTTATATGCAGAAGCTAGAGCAAAATAAAGAGGAAAAAAAGAAATAGAAAAGGTTGGGGAGTGGGGGGAATCCCATGATAATAGAAGAGAGATCAATGGAGTAGGGGAAGGGGATTAAGAGGAGGGAAGAGTGACAGGCAAAGGGAGGAATAGTGCAATGAATCTGACCAAACGTTCCTATGTATATATATGAACATACTCTATGAAAAAGACCAGTAGAGTAGAGAAAAGGACTGAAATGGAGCAAACTATATGAATATGTCCAGATGCACTCCACTATCACCTATAACTATAAAGCACTAATAAACAACCTTTTAAAAAAGAAAAAAATACAGCAACATTCTTCAGTTATTTTGTTATAGTAATGAAACATGAACTAATACAAGAGTTTAATAGGATTATCATTAAATGCATCACTCCTAATAGAAAGGGTCAGAAAAACTTCCATTTTTAAGGAGTTACTAGAAGCACTCTCATGACTTCAGGGTGGGTTGTATACTCCATTGGCCAGCTCCAATAGCTCTTTGACTGTTTGGATTTTTAAAATAATTCCATATTTAGAGAAAACTAAAAATGAGCTTCAATAATGCTTGAACTTTTCCTAGTATTTCCTGAGTAGAGAGTACAGGGGACAGTAGATTCTAGGGATTTGGGTTTACTATAAGTTTTTGCTCATTCTTATTTTAAGAACTGACATAAGTCTGGTATAGAAATCTGAATGATCTCTGATATGACTATGCACTAAGATAAATGGATTAAAGGTGACAGAATGAAAACACTAAGAGTCAGATTACTATCTAAAGAAGTCTCAACTGAGTTAAATTCTGAAGGAAATCTTAGATCTTCCAGAAGATGGACACAAAATCCAAAGTAGATATGTATTAAAATGATTGCTTAGAAACAATGTTTCAATGTGGTAGGAAATGGGCTGTTGGATATAATAGATAGACTTTCTGAAACTCGTCACTCACAAAATCTCACAGAACCACAGAATCTTCCTTTGCAGATGTGGTGAGAGTGAACATCCCTGATACTGCTAGCCAAGGATTTCTTTTTGAATTAAAGAATCTACTGATATGAGAGGTACAGCAGTACCAATATAGAGCAGTATTGCCCTATAGCTGTAGTCTTACACTTCATTTTATCCCTGGGCAAAAGTAACGATGCATATCACTGGGCTCAGAAGTAAGAAGGCAGTCACCAAAGTAACTCATTCTACCACCCATGATTTAGGGTAAAGAAATTATACCTATTTCTTAAATCTAACCTTGACTTGGGGTATTATTTCCTTGCATTGGCATCATTACTAATAATGTCACTATAAGTGAATACGTTCTAGTTTAACTAACTCATGATTTGAACTTTTGGAAGCCTGCTTAATGTTAAGTTTAGTTTGTCTTTAAAATAAACAAAAATACAATTTTAATAAAACTATTGAAATAGTTATTATTAACCTGTCATCAAACAATATGTGCACTTTCCACAAAGGGTAGGCTCTGACCCACATTAAGCAGTATGTATTCTCTCTCGTCTTGATCAAGAAAAATCTATAAAATTACTTACAATAAGATTCTCTGAACTCAAGACAGCACAATGTATAGAACCATTTTCATTGAACTCTTGACACTGGCCATAAATGCATTAGTATCTCCATTTACTTCATAAAACTATCATTTACATTTATATTATGCTTTTAAAAGGTATTTGTTTTAATAAATGAGTTCCCTGCTAGTTTTAAGCCAGGTACACTAACACTGAGTTCCTATACTTATTGCTTTGTCTCCTTCTGTACCTATGGAGAAATGTAAAATTTGGGCCTATAAAAGATGCCAAATATAGTGACTACTTAAGTAGAATTAAGCTTATAAATACATATATCTCCTTTAAAATTGCAGAGGCATGCATCCAGAAGGTGACCATTTGGTTTAGTTCAGTTGTTCAGGGCAGGATCTAAGTGGGAGATTGATATTTAAAGTGTAACTCTACGGGGCCAAAGTGGGGACAGGCAGTCAGGGCAGAAAGGACATTTCTGTGATATAGTGTCTTTTGCAAATGTGACCTCTTTTAGAAAACCTTTTCCTGCTCGCAGAGCTGTGGATTTGACTTCTGTCACACAGCTTCATTTCCATACCACTGTTCAGAGCACTCAGCACAATACTGTCATCATCTTTGCACAAATCCTCCTCTTCCACAGAGCTCTAAGAGCCTCCAAGTGGAAGTCTAGCTTCCACTCAGCTTTGTGTTTTCAGGGTCTAATGTGGAAATAAGTGTGGAACGATTGAATTTTTAAAAATGCCACTTCAGACAAAATTACATTCTTTAGAAAAGTAGTGGCAGATGGACTGGAGACATCAATCATCTGGGAGCCAGTTAAAGAAATCCTAACCTGCAATAGTTTATTAGCTACAGTTGCAAAACAACAGCATCTTCAAAAAAAGAAAGCACTTCTCCCAAACATGGTGTTTATTCTTCTCTCAGGGGCACACGGTAAGTGTGATCAGACTGATTGTTTGCAAGGCAAATGGAAAGACGATCTAACACTACATACTTTCTGCATTAGTGGCAATGAAGCTCCATAGTCTTTATCTTGAAGTTAGTTTATCCACAAGGCCCGTTACTGCATTTCTAGCTTCATGACCCACCAGCCACTACTCTGCCATATAAATCCATGACAACAGCTGACTTCTTCCCAGATTTGGCATGAGCATTTATGACCAAGCTTTTATGTGCGCTGCAAAATCTGACAGAATAAAACCCCACTTTGTTTCATTTTCACCAGTAAACTCCTATTAGTCCATCAAAAGTGGGCAATTCAGATACTTTCTTCTGAAATGCAGTCCTTGATCTTCCAAGTCATTTAAACTATTCCTACACTGGTTTCCAAGATCATCTTAAAACATCCTTTTAGATTGTTCAGAAGAAACATAGATGGTGGTTTAGAGTCTTGGTTTTGGGGATGGATGGATCTGTTCTCCAACCCTAACTGTGTTGCCTTAAAGCTAAGCAAACTTCCTTATGGCACCTCTCACATGTACTAACTTCTTATCAAATTAAGAAGCTAAATGCCTCTTTATTTGGGACAGAAAGATAATAAAATGAGATTATGCATGTCAAACATACAGAAGTATGGATAAATTCCTGGTACCTAATAATTCAAAATATTGTTACTCCTCCATTATTACTCCTGTTACTTTTTTTATTATGATAGTATGTATCATACTATATTATAGTTTTGTCTAATTTAATGTTTTCTACATTGAACTTGAGGGAAGGAATAATGTCTTATTTTATATCCCAGTTGTAGCACACTTGGCACACGGCAGGCACTCCGAAAGTGCTCTTTTAATGAATACATTAAAATAACAGTAGTAAGCATGCATTTAGCTTTCTTCATCTCTTTCCTTAATACACGTTTTTGTACCTTTAGTGACAAAGAAAATTATTTACTACCTTCTCCATGAGTAACAAAGGAGGAGGGGAGAAAACATTCCATATCTTCAAATAATTTATAATTCTCTAGGGAAAGAATAAGCAGCTAGATATGTTTAGTTCTTGGCAAACTGATCCTTTTATAAGGGGGCGGGGGAGAAAGCAAGGACAGCTAAAGAAAACACTCCACCAAAAGCATGTTTGGAAAGACAAGGTATTTACTTGGCAAGGTGATTTTTCCGGGTATACAGAAGCCCAGAGGAAAATAAAACAAACCAGTTTTTCAGTTTTATCTATTCAGTTGATTTTTTTTCCTACAAAAAGGGCTTTATGTTCATGATTGTGTGTGTGTGTATATCTGTCTGTTTTAAAATGTTTTAAATCTTATTTCATTTTATTTTTATGGTGCTGGGGATAAAACCTGGAGTCTTGTGTACACTAGGCAAGTGTCCTACTATTGAGTCATAAATTATTACTTAAAAGAATAATTTACAGCCATGTGGAGATGCATACCTAAAATTCCAACAGCTGGGGAGGCTGAGGCAGGGGTATTGCAAATTCAAAGCCAGCCTCAACAACTTAGTGAGGCCCCGAGCAACTTAGCAAGAGCCTATCTCAAAATATGGGATGTGGCTCAGTGGTTAAGCACCCCTGGATTTAATCCCTGGTACCAAACCAAACCAAATCAAACAAACAAAAAGAATAATTTACTTATCTTTTCTGGCTACTGTGAAACATGAAATAGCTGAATACCTAGGATTAGAATATACTAGTGTGAAGAAGTAATAAAATGCTCATTTGCATTTTTTTCCTCTTTTTCTAATTCTAATAAGATGAAGTCATCAGGCAAGATAAATCTCATTTGAACTCCTTTTAGAGGGCTAGCCTTAGGCATAAATGAACAAGTTAAAACAAACTCTGACTATGGCTGTAGGTACGGTGGTGGAGAGGGACAGGTGAGCAGGAGGTTCTGATTTCTATCTTAATACTTATGAGGTAGGACAAAGAATTCCATGAAGCAACTCTCTCCTGGTGGAGGCTGGGGCTTCCTTGGCTCTCACACTGCTCATTTGGATCATGTGTCATGACTGAATCGACTTGTTGACTTTTTCCTAAATTGAGAGTTACTGCCATGGCTCAGTTCTCCACCACATCTTGTCTTGAGGTCAGCCTCTAGGACACCATAGTATTCTGGCTTGGGACCAAAGATGAAGGTTAGAAAGATGAATGTTCATTCTCCTTATTTCATTTTCTTATTCTAATAGTCTCCTAATTAATATGTTTATTTAAGAAGGGAATGGGTAAATATATAAGATTTAAGAACATGGAAGCTGTTAAGGACTTGATTTGTTGATGTGAGAGGATTGGATGAGGTGTTTTGCTACATTTCTCGAGCTAACTAAAAAATAATATGAACTAACTTATTATTGTACTATCTCCTTTCTCATGCTTTTTCAACCAGACTGTTTTTCCGTAATGGTTCATCTTCTAAGATACATAACATAAATCATAGCATGGCAATATTGAAAGAGTGTTACATTCACAAGTACCATTCTTACTCTTCTTCCTGAGAAGGAGCAAGATCTAAGGCATGGAAATATCTGTATCTTATAACATGAGGTTTGCAAAATTTCAAGCCATATGCTGTAAAACAGAATTCCCAGCTTTGAAACAACCTTTCCAGCTCCGAAGCAACCAATTTACAAAAGTCATTTGCACTCCTTCAAGTTTCTAGACAGTTTGTCAGGGCTGCAGGCATGGTCCTAACCTCAGGTAATTATTGGTAGCAACAGAGTTGGAAACGAGGGAATCATGAAGTAGCACAATAAATAGAGCACTTTTTAGACTGATGTCAACATTTGGGCTGACAAATGGTGTTTTCTTCAGTTCGCCTTCTTGGTGGAATGTAGACTATTAGATCACTTAAGGAATAAAAGATGGCTTGAACAGAGAAGTCATAAACCTAAACAATCAATCATCTAGCATTTCAAAAATTACATTCAAGAACTCAGATACAGCATGTTAATCTTAAAGACTTCAATTTATATAATGTGGCTCTTACGCTCCTTTCCCTCTTCATTTCTATTATCATTGTCTTAATTCAGTGATTGTCTTTTGCTGGCTTTTGCATCAACTACTAAATCATTCTTCAAACTGGTCTCTAAAATTCCTTTTGCACATAGCTGCCAAAGTGATCTATCTACAACTCATTTCTTACTAGGCAGCTTCACTGCCCAAAGTATTATAAATTCTCTATCACTTGCTGAATTAAAGTCTAAGGTCCTTATCAACTCCCCCAACACTCTAAGGCCCTTTGTTTTCTCTTGTGGTAAAAGGAATTAATAATGTCATAAAAATGCCTTATGCACTGATTTTTTAGATTTCTGTGTTGAATGATACACACATGTTAAAAGTGCCTGCTAGGTTATTGTCTCCAAATACTAAAAATAGTGTAAACTATTTGATGTGAAATATTATCATATATTACTGAAGTACTAATTGTACTAATTGTGTACTAAGTGCTAATTGTGCTGGTTCTATTTTTAAATTTTTGAATTTTTTTTACTTGTTCTAATTGGTTTTACAGGACAGTAGAATGCATTTTGACACATGGTACACAAATGGAGCAGTGGCGTAGTAAATATTAAGTGTTTGAGTTCCATAGTAAGCTTGTCTCTTTCATATCTTATCTGCATCCTCAAACAGCTCTCTCATACATAGTAAGGAATTAAAACACTACTACTTTATTGAGCTGACATAAATAAAGGACATCAAGAACAGAATTTGTCATTTCCTAACTAGTAAAGAAATTCAGTTACTTAATTGTCAGTGTGTAGGTATGGATTCCCATTGGTTATTTTTCTCTTCCTATTTCTCAATGTTTAGTCTACTTTGAATGTAATACTACTTTCAGAAAAAAAGACCCACACATCTTTTAAAAGTAAAATAAATGTTAGAAACTTAAAGTTTCGATAGATAAGTACTTAATCTTCAAGAGGAGTTGGACCTTTTTATGATTAAAACAAATGTTCTTAGTCATGCACTAATTTAATGGAAACAAAAAAAGTTTGCAAGAATATTTTGTGATATTTTTTGTTTGCTCTAATTTATTAATATTTTTCTTTCGTTAAAAATGAGTGACCTACTTTGAAATTTCCTGCCATCAATTGAAGTACTAATTGTACTAATTGTGTACTAAGTGCTAATTGTGCTGGTTCTATTTTTAAATTTTTGAATTTTTTTTACTTGTTCTAATTGGTTTTACAGGACAGTAGAATGCATTTTGACACATGGTACACAAATGGAGCATAACTCCTCATACCTCTGACTGTACATGGTGCTGAGTCACACCAGTAGTGTAATCATACATGCATGTAATGTCTGTCTCATTCTACTGTCCTTCCCATTCCTACTGCCCCACCCCTCCCCTCACGCCCCTCTGCATAATCCAAAGTTTCTTCATTCTTCCCTACCCCTCCACTGTGGATCAGCATCCACTTATCAGAGAAAACATTCAGGCTTTGGTTTTGGGGGAATGGTCTATTTCACTTAGCATGACATTTTCTAGTTTCATCCATGTACCTGCAAATGCCATAATTTCATTATTTTTTAAGTCTGAGTAATATTCCATTGTGTATACCACATTTTCTTTATCTATTCATCTGTTGAAGGGCATCTAGTTTGGCTCCAGAGTTTAGCTATTGTGAATCAAGCTGTTATAAGCATTGATGTAGTATGTCACTATAGTATACTGATTCTAAGTCCTTTGGATATAAACCTAGGAGTGGGATGACTGGGTCACATGGTGGTTCCATTTCAAATTTTCTGAGGAATATCCATACTGCTTTCATAGTGATTGTAACAATTTTCAGTCCCACTAACAATGTATGAGTGTACCTTTTCCCCACATCTTCATCAACATTAATTGTTGCTTGTATTCTTGATAATTACCATTCTGACTGGAGAGAGATGAAATCCTAGAGTCGTTTGATTTGCATTTCTCTAATTGCTAGAGATGATGAACATTTTTTACATGTTTAATAATTGAGTATATTTCTTCTTCTGTGAAGTATCTGTTCAGTTCCTTAGCCCATTTATTGACCCATTACTGGGTTATTTGTTTTTGTGGTGTTGAGTTGTTTGAGTTCTTTATATATCATGGATATTAGTGCTGTATCCAAAGTGCATGTGGTAAAGATTTTCTCCCATTCTCTGAGCTCTCTCCTATGTTATTGTTTCCTGTGCTGAGAAGAAGCCATTTAGCTTGAATCCATTCCATTTATTGATTCTTAATTTTTCTTCTTGTGCTTTAGGAGTCTAGTTAAGGAAGTCAGATCATAAGACAACATAACGAAGATTTGGGCCTACTTTTTCTTCTATTAGGAACAGAGTCTCTGTTCTAGTGCCTAAGTCTTTGATCTACAATTGAGTTGTGTTTCACATAGGCTACGAGATCAGGGTTTAATTTCATTTTGCTACATATGGATTTCCAATTTTCCCAGCATAATTTGTTGAAAAGGCTATTTTTCCTCCGATGTATGTTTTTGGGGCCTTTATCTACCATGAGATAACCATATTTATGTGGGTTTGTCTCTGTGTCTTATATTTTGTAACATTGGTCTACATGTCTATTTTGGTGCCAATACCATGCCATTTTTGTTACTATTGCTCAGTAGAATAGTTTAAGGTCTGGTAAGTTCTGATATCGTGATGCCTCCTACTTTACTCTTCTTGCTAAGGATTGCTTTGGCTATTCTGGGTTTCATATTCTTCCAAATGAATTTCATGATTGCTTTTTCTACTTATATGAACAATGTCATTGGGATTTTAATAAGAATTGCATTAAATCTCTATAACACTTTTGGTAGTACAGTCATTTTGACAATATTCATCCTGCCTATCCAAAAGCATGGGAGAGCTTTCCATCTTCCTTGGTCTTCTTCAATTTCTTTCTTTAGTGTTCTGCAGTTTTCATTGTAGGTCTCTCACATCTTTCTTTGATTGATTCCCAAGTATTTTCTTTTTTCTTTTCTTTCTTTTTTTTGAAGGTATTGTGAATGGGGTAGTTTTCCTAATTTCTCTTGAAGTAGATTCATCACTTATGTATAGAAATGCATTTTATTTATGGGTTTTGATGTTATATCCTGCTACTTTGCTGAATTCATTCATTAGTTTTAGAAGTTTTCTGGTGGAATTTTTTTGATCTTCTAAATATAGAATCATGTAGCCAGCAAATAGTGATAGTTCGAGTTCTTCTTTTCCTATTTGTATCCCTTTAATTTCTTTGGTCTGTCTGATTGCTCTGACTAGAGTTTCAAGGTCTATGTTGAATAGAAGTGGTGAAAGAAGGCATCCCTGTCCTGTTCCAGTTTTTAGAGGGAATGCTTTCGTTTTTTTCTCCATTTAGAATGATTCCTGTAAGTGGTATGAAATATCCTTCTTTATCCCTTCTGACTATTTAAAGTCCACTTTGTCTGTTATGAGAATGGAACCCCCTGCTTGTTTACTCAGACCATATGAGTGATATGTTTTATCACAACCTTTCACCTTCAGTCTGTGGATGTCTTTTCCTAGGAGGTGAGTCTCTTGAAGACAATATGTTGTTGTCTTTTTTTTAAAAAAAAATCCAATCTGCCTATGCCTTTTGATTGATGAGTTTAGGCTATTAGCATTCAGGGTTATTATTGAGGTAAGATTTGTATTCCTGGTCATTTTGATTTGTTTTTGATTTTTAACTTGGTTTAGTTTCTCCTTTGATTGACTTTTCCATTAGTGTGTTTCCTCCTTTTGCTGATTTTCATTTTTTTCCCTTTCTCCTCATGGAATATTTTGCTGAAGATGTTCTGTAGTGCAGGCTTTCTAGTTGTGAACTCTTTCAACTTTGTTAATCATGGAGGGGTTTTATTTCATCATCGAATCTGAAGCATCATTTTGCTGGATATAAAATTCTCAGTTGGTATCCATTTTCTTTCAGAGCTTGATACATGTTATACTAGGATCTCCTGGTGTTGAGAGTCTTGTTTGAGAAATCAACTGAAATTTGAATTGGTTTCCCCCTATATGTATTTTGATTTTTTTCTCTTGCAGTGATTATAATGTGCCTTGGTGTGTGTCTGCTGTAATTTTGTACATTTGGGGTCCTGTAAGCCATTTGTAGTTGATTTTCCACGTCATTCTTTAGATTTTGGAAATTTTCTGATATCATTGAGAAGATTGTGCATTCTTTTGGTTTATATCTCCACACTTTCATCTATTCTGATAAATCTTAAATTTGGTATTTTCATGTTTCCCATATTTCTTGCAAGTTCTGTTCATGGTTTTTTACCATGCAGTATCTCTTTATTTTCTTTATTTTCAAGAGTATATATTATGTGTTCATTGTCTGAGGTTCTGTCTTTAAGTGGTCTAGTCTGTTGGTGATACTTTCCATTGAATCCTTAATTTTGCTTATTGTTTTCATTTAGAGAATTTCTGCTTGATTCCTTTTTATATTCTCTGCCTCATTATTGAAGTGATCTTTCACTTCCTATATATTCTCTCTGATACCATCAGAGAGATCTAGAGTTAGATAAATCTAACTATGTATTTTCTAAACTCCTTCTCTGACATTTCTTCTACTGTGTTGTCAGTGGATTCTATGGTTGGAACATCTTGGTTCATTGGGGCACTTTGTTCCCTTGCTTTTTCCATGTTGTTTGTGTGTCTCCCACTAGTGGTATGGAGCTGAGACAATACAGATTCTACCCTGTAGTCTTATAGTGTCCATGAAGGCTTCTGGTACCTCACTTGTGAGTACTGTGACAGTGGACTTTTAGGCATCAGTGAGCAGTGAGCAGTGGGCGATTAACTGCTAGCAGTCTGTGAACAGTCTGCAGGCTAAGACTGGTTGTCAGCGGGTGGAAGTCAGGAGGTCAGGTGATGGGTAGGTGGAAGGTGGACAATGGGCAGGCATGAGGCAGGCAAACGGGCAAATGGTGGATGATAGGGTGAGTAAGCTACGGGTCTGTGTTGAGAGGGCAGGCGATATGCTGGTAGAGAGCAAGTGATCCAGGCAGATAAATGGTGGCTAAACATCAGGGTTTCAGTGGGCAGCAACATCTGCCTTGCAGAGAAACAGTATTTCTTCTGCTTGCATCCTAAGTCCTGGAGTTACAAGGAATGCAGCCTCCCTCTAGACCACCATCTTGGATCAAAACCCTAACTTTACTGGTTCTTAATGGCAAACAGCAAATCATATTGGTACTGTATTCCAAGTACCTATAGCAGAGCTTAATTTACAGAAAAGTCTTGAAATATAACTGTGATGAATGGATTGACTGATTTTTGAGGTACGATCTTACTTTGAAATAGGCTAGGAATCTACTGAGGAGTGGCATGACCAGATATAGTATAAAATGTTGAGACAGAGGACTTCATTTTTTTACTATCCTTTTTTGCTGAGTTGCTAAAGTTTATAAGAATAAGAAGTCATTAAAGCAGTCTTATAGAGCATTGCTTATAAAATTTAAGTACAGATTATTCTTGTTATTTTTATTAACTGTGTTTTATAATGTTATCATGAACCCAGAATTAATGAATACTGAGCCATGTCTCCTAGGGGAAGTACAAGATCAGGTCCCTGCTTCTTTCTATTTAAAATACTTCATCAACTGATTAATAGATAATCCTCTTTTATGTGTGTTTCTGTTGCATTTTTGAAATATATATATATATATACACACACACACACAAAATATGTATGCATATGCATGTATTTCTTTTAAGTAATTATAATAACTATCAGGGAATCTACCATTTTCCTGATGCTGGCTAATATGACCATAAATTTCTTTGACTTCATCTTCTGAATGCTTTCTACTGCAATTTCTTTTTCTTTTAATTAGTCCTCATTTCATGATGCTACAAATTTTGCAGTGTTTTCACCTTTTCTGAAGCTTCACATGCACTATAGTTGTTACTTTAGCAATTTACTAGACAGCTTCATATATCAAATCAGCAAATTTTTTCTTTCTTTTTCTAGATATGTATATTGTTGATTAACATTGAACTCAGGGCCAACAGCATTACAACATGTCTGAACAAAACTTATCCTACATGTAGATTTTCTCTTTAAGCATTGCACAGCCTTCCTGTGTTTGGAACACTGTGCAACACTGCAGCTCTGGGGACCATTTGAAACAAAATCACTAGGAAAAAGTACAAAAATGCAAAATGCAGTTCTACCAGAATACAGAGTACAGCTGTTTATAGTAAGGTCACTGAGAACAGGCAGAATGGAGCTGTGTTTGACCTCAGTGGGGGTCACTGCTCTGCACATGTGCAATTCTGTGACTCAGTCCAAAAGTACTGAATATTGATTTGGGGATTACAGATGCATTTTAGCAAGTAGGTGAATTTAGAAACCTGGAATACAAAAATACTGAAGACTGACTTAAAATAGTTTATGGATTTACATCAACATCAAAATAAAAATAACAAGAATTTTTAAAATTCTGTCTTTGCATAGACTTCTTATCTGTGAAATGGAAGCTAACATATTAGTATTAATGATATCTGATACTTATTATGATATTCATCATTTCATTTATTCCTCACAGCAAATATTAGGATGCTAACATAACTTCACCTTAATATTGTAGACCCCCAAAGTGAGGCTTAAACATGTTAAGATTTTACTCAAGACTACATAGTCAGAAAATGGGGGAGTCTGCATGAGAAACAGGTTAACTGATTCCAGAGTAATAACCACTTTCTAATTGTCATGTTTTAGGAGATACTATTAGATTATTTAATGTGAAGAAAATTGTTCACAGCAGAGGAAAAGCAAGCAATTCTTACTTTGCCATTTTAGCTGAAATAACATTAAGGTCTTGTACCTCTAGAATGGTAAAATAAAACAAATGAATTCTTAGCTCATTGTGGAAAAAAAACATACTAGCAAAATACCCTTGAAAAATTTGGACAAAATGATGAGTGGTACTAGATATGCTGAATAGCAAGGCATATTTTACAACTAAATTAATTATAACAATACACCAATGATTCATGGATATTACAGTTTGGAAATGACAAGTGTATTTTGGGACATTGTAATGATTATATTTCCAATAAATATCAAAGAGATGGATAATTGAATATATAATAATTGGCATAATTAGGTAACCAGTTGAGACGAAAAATAAATTTGGATACCAAAATCCTACCCTAGATGAGTAAAAGAGTGTAAACAATACTTAATTGTTAATAGTGAAATTATGAAGGATGAGAAAAATTCTTGGAGGTATATATATTTATTTATTTAATGGTGCTGTGGATGGAACCCAGGGCCTTGTGTAGGCTAAACAAGTGCTCTACACTGAGACCCATCCCCAGCCCTTGGACGATTTTCAAGAAGGACAATTGATGGATCACATGGTAAGAGAACATGTAATTTAATAGGAAACTGCCAATCTGTCTCTTAAAGTGATGGCAAAATTTGCATTTCTCTTGCAGGGAATGAGAACTCCTATCACTGCATATTGTCACCAGCATTTGATGTTGTCAGCATTCTAGATTTTGGTCATTCTAATTGGTGTTTAGTAGTATGTCATCATTATTTTAACTTGCATTTTCCTGAATACTGTAATGTCCTTAAAGGGTACGGATAACTGACAATTTACCTGAAATAAATATAACTGATTCTAATACATAAAATTATGTTTATCTATATTTATACTAACAAAATATAAAGTAAAACAACTGACATGAGAAATTTTAAAAATTTGTCTTGACAGATTGCCTTTTTATTACCGGGGACTGAATTCAGGAGCACTGGACCAGTGAGCCACGTCCCCAGCCCTAGTTTGTGTTTTATTTAGAGTCAGGGTCTCACAGAGTTGCTTAGCACCTTGCTTTTGCTGAGGCTGGCTTTGAACTTGGTATTCTCCTGCCTCAACCTCCTGATCTGCTGGGATTATTTTCATGTGCCATGCCGGCCCAATAGCAGATTACCTTTTGATAATTGTTTATTTAGAAGTTTGTGGGAAGCAGGACTATCTAAATAACTGTTGGGTTGAAATGTTGATTTTTATAAGTGGTAAAAATATAGCATAAAATTTCCTGCAAAATTCATATCTTTGTAAATTTAAAATCTAAAATTCTGCCAAACAACAAAAAGACAAAAAATGTTATATATTTTGTGTTAGTAATAAGAAAAATGAAAAAAAAAACTAAAGTTAGGAAAGGGGATCATGGGAATGATGAGGGGAGAATTACATTTTCAAAGAGCTGATAAAACTAATGCTAAATGTTATTATTACATTTAATAAAAGCCCTGAAATAAAGAGGGAGGAGGCATGTAGATCAGAAGAGTATTCAAGGCAGAGGAAGCAGAAAGTGAAAACACCCCAAGGAGTTCTAATGGCATTTATGGGAATTTGGAGGTGGCTGCTGCAGCTGCTATTGAATGAAGGGAGATTATTAGAAGATACTGTCAGAGAGATCTCAGGAGTGGTTATGCTGTAAGTCATCTTAATGACATTACAAAGCAAGTAAAATGTTTTAGTTTGTTGAGAAATGGTTTCATCTACCTTTTATTTGAAAATGATCACTTTGACTATAGAAGGTCACAGATAAAGAAGCAAGGTCATTTAGTAGGCTTTTATAATAATGTTCCATGTAGGAGAGAACCATAGCTTAGTCTAGGAAGATTATGTGAAAGGCTGACAATAGTGGTCCAATCTCAGATATATTTCTAAAGTAGTTGACAGAATTCCTAACAAATCAATTATGAATTTAAAGGGAGGACAGACACGTCACTAAAGAAGGTGTATAGATGGCAAACACGAAAAGATGTTCAACATCACATTTCCTTATTTAAATAAATTTAAAATAACAACGAAATATTACTATACCCTTATTATTAGATGGTCAAAATCCAGAGTATTGACAATTCCAAATGCTGACAAGAATATAGAGAAACAGGAAGTCTCATTCACAGCAGGTAGAAGTATAAAATGGTAAAGTCCCTTTGGAAGAGAGTTTGGCAAGTTCCTATGAAACTAAACATGTTCTTCAAAAGTGGCTCAACAACTGTGTATATCTGAAGGAGGTGAAAGTCTGCATCCACACAAAATCTTGAAGGAAGATTTTTTATAGAAGTTCTATTTATAGTTGCAAAAACTTAGAAGAACCCATAATGCCCATTAGTAAGTGCTCAGTAGATGAAAGAATAACTGAGCGTACAACAAGATAATGGAATATTATTCAGCAGTAAAACAAAATTAACTATGAAACTATGAAAAGCACAGAGAAAACAAATTCTTTTTAGAGTGTGAAAGAAGTCAATCTGAAAATGCTATGCACTATGATTCCAACTATATGACATTCTGAAAAAAGAAAAATTATGGAGATAGTAAAAAGATCGGTGGTTGCCAGGAGTTGGGGATAGAGAGGATTGATTAGGCCCAAACCAGGGGATTTATCTGGCAAAAAGAATAAAGACTCTGAACACTACTATAATGATGGCTATATGTCCAAACCCATAGAAACTACAACACCAGTAGTGAACTCTAATGTAAACAATGGACCCTGGTTGATCATTATGGGCCAACATAGGTTCATTGATTGTAATGAGTGTAGATTCTGGGAGGATGCTATTAATGAAGTAGCCTATGAGTTTGTGAAAGGAAGGATGTGAGAAATCTCTGTGTACTGGTATAAACCTATAACTTTTCTAAACATTGTCTATTGCTTGAATTGATTTCGTTTGGTTGGAAAGGCAATTCTGGGATTTGGATATTGTTTTAGTCAGTTTTTTCACTGTGTGACTAAAAGACCTGACAAGGACAATTTTAGAGGAACAAAAGTTTATTTGGGGGCTCACAGTTTTGGAGGTCTCAGTCCATAGACAGCCAGCTCCATTCCTCAGGGCTCAAAGTGAGGCAGAACATCATGGTGGAAGAGTGTGGTGGATAAAAGTGACTCACATGATGATCAGAAGGCAGAGAGGTCTACACTTGCCAGATACAAAACATATACTCCCAAAAGCACACCCCACAAGGCTCTACCTCCTCCAGCCATACTCTATCTGGGTTCAGTTACAACTCACTTAATCCCATCTGCAGATTAACTCACAGATTGTGTTAAGGCTTTTAAAAGCCAATTATTTCTCCTCTAAACCTTCTTACATTGTCTCACACATGAGCTTTTTGGGGGCACCTAATATTTAAGCCATAACAGATATAATAAATTTGAGTAGAACATTAGAAATCTAAATGGACATGTAGGTAATTGGAAAAACAGTACTGAAACTAAGAGTGATGAGGGTCGAATACAAACATTTTGAAATCAGTGCATATATTGGCATTTCAAGCCATAAACTGGATGTGATCTATAAAAATGAATGCATAGAAAAAGAAGATGATGAGCAACTTAACCCTGAGACATGCTGATAAATAGGGAAGAAGAATGAGAACAGGCAAAGAAGAATAAGACCTAACAGCCAAGGAGTAACAAGAAACACAAGAAGAATATGAAGTCAACCAAAATTGTGTTCTCAGAATGATGCACTATCTGTGCCAAATGCTGCTGGGAGTGTGAGGGTCAGATAGAAGAGAACGGTGGGAGATTAAGAGAATAATTCTATAAAATGGTCCCCCTGTGCTGACCCCACATACATGTGCTTTCTTTGCCAAAAGCAATCTGCCTGCAACCACACCTGGCCTAGGAAGGGGTGAAGGTTAGACAGTCAGTGTAGGTAATGAATGATGGAGTCTAGAAAGAGTGAGGATTGGTTATCAAAGAGAAGACCATGGGTTGTTAAGCTCTGTGATAATGCTCCTGGGGAATCTGAGTTGTTAACAGTCAATGTCCCTGCTCCCAGGCAATACAAGGAGAAGAAAGAGAAGGCAATAGTTAAAAGGGGTCTGCAAAAGAGCAAGACACCCTCCCATGAACTCCCAGCTCCGGGGCCCCTTCTTTTTAGAGAGGTCTATCTCTGTCCTTTGCTTAAATAAAACTTGCTTTCTACGCTTGCTTTGGTATTTCTCACGTGTTTAATCTTTGACATCAGGAAATAAGGACCCATTCTTGATCTCCAAGACTGGTATCAGCAGGACAAATAAGACACAGATGAGAAATGGCTACTAAATTTAATAATGTGAGGGTCATTAATGACCTTGACTGAACAGTGTCTATGGAGTATTGAAGCAAGAGACTGATTAAGGTGGGTTGACCAAGATGAAGTCATACATAAGAAATTTTTCTGTGAAGGAGAGAGAAATAGCAGAAGGAAGAAGTGCAATTAATAGAGGATTCAAAAAAACTTATTGGTGTGTACTATATTATAAAGAATAATGGGTTTCATTGTGGCATATCCATATATGCACATAACACAATTTGATCAATTTTACCCTAGTATCTCCTTTTATACTCCCCTCCCGTCTCCTCTTGATCTCCTTCCTCTACCTTAATGGTCTCCCTTTTGCTTTAATAAGATCACTTGTTTTTCTTTCTTTCTTTTTTTTCTCTAGCTTTAACATTTATCACTTGTATTTTTGAGCCTGGTTTATTTTGCTTAACATGGTGTTCCCCAGTTTCATCTGTTTTCCTGAAAATGGAATAAATTCATTCTTCTTTATGACTGAGTAAAACTCCATTGTGCATATATACCACATTTCCTTTACCCATTCATCTGTTGATAGACTTATACCATAACTTGGCTATATTGAATTATACTGTGATAAACACAGATACACATATTTAAAGTATGCTGACTTTAATTTTTTGGATAAATACAGATGAGTGATATAGCTGGAGCATATAAGGCATCCATTTTTAGTTCTTTTGAGGAAACTTCATCCATACTGATTTCCATAGTGGCTGATTTCCATTTCCACCAACAGTATGTAAAAGATTCCTTTTCCCTGCATCCTCAGCAACCTTGCCAGCACTTATTATTATTTGCATTCTTGATATTTGCCATAATAGAGGATTTTAGAAAATAGAAATTATGAAAGCATGTAGTAGTAACAAGAATGACACAGGAGGGAGGGAGGGATTTACGGTAAGTTGAAAGGAGAGAAATTTGCACATACAATGCAAGCTAAAGGAAAGAGTTTAATCTTAGGAGCATGGATATTATTTATTAATATAGGAGAGAAAGTAGAGTGTCCGAGCACAGGTAGCAGACATAGGTAAGTGGGTGCATGTGGGAGCACACAGAGGTTCTTTTCTGATTCCCTTTATTTTCTCAGTGAAGTAAGAATCAAGGTTGTAACCTTAGGGTAAGTATAGGAAAAAATTAGAAAAATTAAGAAAGAAGAGAAGGTACAGTGTTATTAGGAGATTGAGAGAGTAATAGACAAATATTAGTCAACACTAATGTCTTGGATTAGTGATCATGAATTAAAATGAGACCTGTCAACAAGGTTGTGAATTTTTCTTTAGCCACTTTTAGCTTTCCTGACAGAGGTGTAGAACAGGTAACAAATAAATACATAAATACATAAATTGAACAAGTGTTGAGGTTTCATCTAGGAATTGTATTATTAACTGAGAGCAGGCCATAGTGGTTGAGAATATGTGGAAACCAAAAAATATATAATGATGAATTGGAGAATTTAAACATGGAAATGGGAAATGATTGTAGAAAAGGGACTGAGAAAAAATATTCGGATCAGCAGATTCTAGGTCTTGTTAGCTATAAGGATTATTGGAATCAGGGTACTATATGAAATAAGTTGAAAAGTAGGAGTGGATATCAAAAGTGAGATTATATGGAGTTTGTACTTACAGATAATGGCAAGGTCTGTACTAAGTGTGTGACCACATGAATATCTAGTAGTGTGGAAGTCACATTCACCTGGAGGGCAGAGGTCAAGGAATTGTGAGAACAGGGCATTAAAGGATGTTGAAAAGATTAACCTTGCAGATTTTGAATTTCAAAAAAAAAAAAAAATCTGGCTGATAATCTCAGAGAGATCATCACATCTGCGAATCACAGATTAAAAACCTTTTTAGAAAAGAAATAAATTATGTCAGGGCTAAAGATGACCAAAGTAAGTAGGAATAGTGGGAGAATCAAACTGTAACACGCCACACTAAATTGAGGGCTTCGATGAATAAAGAAGGGGCATTGTACAGAAGCAGGTTCTCTTGAGGAAAGTTCTTTAGGGGGTTCTTTGAACAGAGGGAAGAGAATGGAAATACAGGGTACTATTCTCATCCTTTTTGTCATTTGTGTACCTGTAATTTCTAAAGCCACTTTTGCCCATCATATGGAAAACAAACTATGGTGTTTAAGGAGGATCTTAGAAATTGAGGAAGGCCAATAGGCAGTACAAGAACCTGAACTATGGAAATGAGAAATCCTGGATGAATTCATATAAGGGTGTATGTGATTTAGTGTGACTAATACATGTTATCCAGAGATTGAGCCCCTTAAAGGATTTATGTTTTGACATTTGGAGAAGTATGATTTGGCTACTAAAAATGAGAAGACACCTGTTCTTAAAAATATAATCCCTGGAACACAGGATCTAGGCAAGGTCTTTGACTAAAGGGACACAAAGACAGTTTTCCTTTGAGAAGCAAATCATTTATCATGTTTCTTTCTCTTATACTTTCTGAATTGTCTTGGAATGCCTTTTTGAGTGAAGTCAAATTCCTTCTCCAGCTTGGTCTCCATCACTCCAAATTTTCCCTAGTCTTTACAAATACATAGCTTTTAAAGAATTTGGAATTTCATTTAAAGAAGAGTGGACTAGGATATTTGCCACCTGCATCTTCAGATGTTTTTGGTGTAGGTTAAAAGAAGTCACTAGCTATATCATATGCAAAATAATATAAAAATCAGGAAAGAGAAAGTTCTTGGGTCCCAAGAATATATTTTGGGGAATATATTCCTTAAAAGGATTATGTTTTAGTAGTGAGACACACTTGTTATCATTATTGTAGTATACGAGAGCCATAGTGATCTCATTCAGTCAAGGTTTTAATTGTCTACTATTTGTTAGTGGTCCCCATTATAACACCACTCATGAACATTTCATGCATCCTACTCCAGGACTGCAAGAGTTGGAAAATTCTATCTGGATTTCCTACAGCATCTTTAAGTCAGCACATCTTAACTAAGCTTATGTGCTTCCTTTTCCCACCTGCTTTTCAGGATATACATTTATTCATTTCCTTTTCTTTTTTAATTTTAGGTCATTGCACACAAATGGAGTACAACTATCATTTTTCTGGTTGTACACAAAGTAGAATCATACAATGTACATATTTATACATATTCATAGGGTATAGATGTTTGTCTCATTCTACCTTTTTTCCTTCCCTGCCCCCTCCCACCCCTCATTTTCTTCTATACAATCCATTCCTTCTCCATTCTTCCCGTGCCTCTCCCCACCCCCGCTACGTGTCATCAACCACTTATAAGAGAGATCATTTGGCCTTCGGTTTTTTGGGATTGGCTTATTTCACTTAACATGACCTTCTCCAATTCTATCCATTTACCTGCAAATGTCATAATTTTATTTTTCTTTATGGCTGAAAAAATATTCCATTGTGTATATATTCTTGTTTTTTATTTTTTTTCAGGTGATGAAGGATACCAGAACATAGTCATGCTAGTCATCAAAGTGGGCAGCAGAGAACTACCAGAGGGTATCGAATAGGAGAATAAATCTGAAATGAGCACAGAGATAAAAACTGTAGGATCCAAGGGTTTAATGGAGGCAGAGTTGAATCAGGACCTAGTATAATAATTAGTGCAATGTTAGCAATGTCAAAGAGGAAAAGCCCGTATTATCATTGGGACATAATCCCATTGGTAAGTCAAGGAACACCTGTATTGGCTTGGTGAATTAGAAGAACACATTTATAGAACATACAGGTGAGGCTCATCTTCTTGAAAACACCCAGCATAATGTTGACTTCTTTAGACATAATCTGTTCTTATTTGTTGAAATGATTTTTCCGACAGAGTGTTTACAGGTCTTTTAGACAAATTTACTTACTTATGTATTTTTGTGATCTGATTTTGAAACAACTTTATTGAGGTATAATTCACATATCTGAAATTCATTTATTCATTTTTTAAAGTGTGTGGCTGGATGGTTTTTAGAATATTGACACAGATACACAAGTATTGCCACAATCTAGTTAAAATTTTCTTCATTAATTTATGCTTACTTTGGGGAAATTGAGTGCAAGAATAGTTAAGAATATTTCCAAGATTTTATACTCAGCTGGCAGAGCAACCAAACTGGATCTGCTATAACAGACCAGCTGTCTTTGCTGTCCTACACCACAATCACAGAGGTCCCTTTTCAGCCTTTTCCTCAGTCATAAATTTAAGATGCTGAAAGATGACCTTTCATAGTTTTTCAGCTTCAACACTGCATGATTTAAATTCATTTTTACTTAACTTCTGCTGATTTAAGAATTCTGTTACAACTATGGTAGTGGCAGATGTGAGTGCCTGGTTTGGTCATGATGTGCTGAGCTAGTGTGTACAACTTCCTAAAAGAATTCACACTTACGTTAATGTGATGACAGCCCTATCTCTGGTGCATTCTTTTGACATAACCTCCAAAGGAATGCTGCTGCCTGGTAGAGCAGGTCCCCAGCCACAGGAAGCTGGGATGAGTGTCGTGAATCACGTACAAGAAAGGAAACACCATGAAGTTTCTTTCAACTTCAACTGTACGTAACTGTAAGTATATAAATATCACAGTGACATGATATTTTTCAAGTGCACAAAGACAAAATTGCCATTATTTCAAGTGATAGGGCACCCTATTTAGTTTTTTTAAAAGCTACCAAAGCATTTATGAACATTTGTTTTTATTTATACTACATATTTTATTTTGCAAGTTAGTTATAAAATCTTCCAGAAATTTATACAATCAATTTAGTTGGAGGGTAATTTTTAGAAATATAATTATCAATTTCTAAATATAAGCCAATAGATAAGCCAATAGATTTTTTATAAAATTTTACAACGACCATAATTCCATTTAAATCTATACATACTGCTTATACATATACTATGGAAACACACACACACACACACACACACACACATATACATGCACACCTATGTATTTTATACTGATATAATTTTCATAATTAGGGAATTAAAATAGCCATTTGTGATACCATAAAGATAATTATTAAATGCAATATCATCAAAAGCAGAAAACAACTGCATGTTAATTATTTGACTGATTTAAGTAGTCAACATCTTCAAATCAAAATTCCAGAAAAAATTTCCTTTTATTACATTTCATATCAGTAGTAATTCTGATTGGAAAGCATCATAAATAAGTGCTGAATTCAGTCCTCACTGGAATCGTTAGACTATGTAAATGTATTTGACATAGAATAAGAAATATTATTTGGAGAATATCATAGCATGTAAACTAGTGGATGATGAAAAATACATAACACCTTACCAATTCAATAGCAGAATTTGATTTTACTTTGTCAACTTCAAAATCTATGCATCATATCATAAGCATAATTTAAAAAAAAAGAGAAGTGCAAGGGCTTCTTTTGTAAATAGATTTTAAAAACCAAAGGATGGACTAATATGATGATTATGGGAAGGGGTTCATTATCACTATCATGAAGGTGGATTTATTACACAAGGGAACTCAGGTCTCTTTTCCTTTCTTTTGGCCTCTCCCTGCATTTCCTTCCAGCTTCTGTCATGGGGAGTATGGCAGGAAGGCCTCCCTGAGTATCTGCATGTGTACGTTTTTTTCAGGATCAATGGAACAAAGAATTACCTAAGATGTTGGGCTGCTATTAGTTTCTGCTTTTCTTCATATTTGTGGACATATGGTAGTTCATGTGTGTGTAAATGCTATTTTGAGTAAAAATTATAATAAATGACATTATTTTATTTTAATTTTATATTGAAATCTCTCACTAATGGACAATTTATAGATAGGCTTCTTAGGTGAATAATTATCAGGCCCCTAATGCTCTTTTACTTTTTGTGTATTTTCATATATATACACACATATATATATATATAAATTTCAATATTATCTAATATCTCTCTAACAGACACATCTGAAAATTAGCTTTTGTTGTTCCCTAAGAGCCATTCAGGAAATATGTGTTTTTCAAAAACTATAAAAACACAGAAGTATTTTGGCATATTGAAACAATAATTTTGGCTTCAGTGATCAGGGATAACTGAAATCATCATATCATAAATGATGTAGGTTTTAGTCATTTTCCACACAGTGTTTATCTGAAGAACCTTCTCAACTTCTTGAATAAGCTTTGCCAAAACATGACAAGACAACAAATAGATATTGCAGGGAAAATGGGCTTCGCTTTCCACTTCCCAGATGAGGTTGTTCACTTAACATTCTTCAAAAGGACCTGGATTTATTGGTAGATAGTGAAATATTTTTCCTTTGCAAAGAGTGCATAATAAGTGGAGCTTATTGCCTATTCTCATGAGTCTTTTTGTATTAAGGTGACCTCTTTCTTTAATGCCATATTTAGTCATGATGTTTTAATACCAACAAAATGTACATTGGTGTTACAGTTTAGTCTGGACATGGCTTCAACAAAGACTGAGAAATTACCTTGTCCCAATTCATTCTGGGACTTTAAGCAAATATCCCCTGTACAATATGCTGTGGCCCCTGTTCATTGTCACAAGATGATGTGAAAACTTAATATTATGTTTTAGACTTCATGATTATTTTTCCAATATTTGTCTGATACATAAATGTAGATTTTTCATTGCTTCCTTCCTTCATCCTTTCATTTCTCCTTTCATTCCTCCTTTCCTGATGCTTAAAATAATTGCTACATATGACTGTGGGATTACCAGCTTGTATATCCTCTATGACTAAACTTGCTAGTCATTTAAAAACAAATGTATTTTCTCATCTCTTCTTTCCGAACATAGACTTTGGGCATATTTCCCAGCCTTTCTTGCATTTGGACGTGTCAATGAGATTGGTTTCTAGCCAATGGAGTATATGCTAAAATTCTATGTGTCACTTCCAATCCTGGACCATAAAAACTGCCAACAAATGCACTTTCGTATCTTACTTCTCTTCTGCCAATTGGGTATCAATGTCAGGGCAATTTTGGAGTTCTGAAGACGTCAAGAGTCTCACCCATCCTGGTCTATGAATAATCAATGGATCAATCTCCTATCTTTATGCCCCGTGGACTAGAATAGGAATGCACTTTTTATGTGTGTGGAAAATAAACTTCTTGTTATAATTGAGTCATTTTTATAATTTGAATTTATTTGCTACAATGGTTAGCTCACACTTGCTAAAACATTTCCTCTAATGATTGCAGTTTAAGAGAAAAACAAATTCACATACATATTAACACACTGCAGTTTGGCCATTTGCAGAATATTACATAGATGAAACACTGAAGTGCAGAAAATGAAGAACCATTAAATTATAAAACTTTAGCAACCAATCCAAATATCAAAAACTGATACTACAAAAGAAAATCTAATTAAGCATAAAATGCTCAAAATAATTGTACAATTGAAATTCAATAAATAGTTGAATGTTCTTAATATGTGATGTGCAGATTTAGTGCTGAATTAAAAAATTATGAGTACTCGATTTGATGAGTTTGGACATATGCATGTACCCATGATACGATCATCACAGTCCAGCAATAAACATATCCACCATGTCTAAAAGTTTCCTTGCATATACTACATGTTTCTTGTTTTAGATATATTAGTTATACTTCAAAAAAGCTGAGAAAATCAGAAATGTTCATCCTTACTTAGAAAGCATGTAGAAGGATGGGTGCAGAAGGGACAGAAAGTGGTTGGTTCTTGGATACAAAAGTGCAAATGGAAAGGAGGGATGAGTTCTAGTATTCTATACACAGTAGGGTGAAAAGAGTTGACAATGATTTATTATATATATCTCCAAATAGCTGTAAGAAAAGATGTTGAATGTTCTCAACACAAAGAAATGTTAAATATTTGAGTTGATGTGAATGGTACTTACCCTGATTTGATCATTACACATTAAATACATATACCAAAATGTTAGATTCTACACCATCAATATGTGTGATTATTAAGTGTCAATTAAAAAATTTAATAAAAGAAGTTACGTAAAGTAACTTATTTCCAAGGCTTATTTCACTTTTCTATAAATAGAACAGATAGTAACTTACCTTAAATCTAACTGTCCCTATTTAACAACTATTCTTTGAATGGCTATAAAGAACCATTTACTGTTCTAAGCATGAGTGGATAAAATGAAGCTGTCTACCCTCAGAGAGCTTATATTTGAGCAGAGGAAAATGGGGAGAGGGCACAAAATACGTGATTAAATAACTGATACATTAGGCAGAGGTAAATGCTACTAAAAATAAATGGAGGATGATGGAGTAGTTTAAGATGCAGATTTCAGTATGGTAAAGGTAGATTTTGGGGGAGGTGAGGAAATTTTTTCATCAGTATATCTGGGAGAAGAGGTTTTTTAAACAGATGAAACAGTCAGTTTTTTGTTTGTTTGTTTGTTTGTTTGTACCAGGGATTGGACCAGGGATGCTTAACCACTGACCCACATCCACAGTCTTTTCAAATATTTTATCCAGAGACAGGGTCTTGCTGAGTTACATGGGGCCTCACTAAGTTGCTGAGGCTGGCTTTGAACTTGGGATCCTCCTGCCTTAGCCTCCCTAGCCACTGGAATTACAGGTAGGCACCATCGTGCCCAGACTGGAACAGCTGGTTCTGTCAATCAGGAATGAGCCTGACAGGTTCAAGAATCAGGAGAGGACTCATGTTAGAGATGAAGAGTTTTAATAGGTAAGAGGAGGGAATTAAGGTGAGGAAGCAAGTCATGAAAGGGCATTATGCTATTGCATAATCCAGTTTAGAGAATAATGATTGCTCAAAACTATAGTGGAAATAGTTGAAGTGGTGAATAGTGATTGGATTATGGGTTTTAATGTTATAAATAAATTGATTTCCTGAAAGTGAGTTGGGAAATGTGTAATAAAGGGAAGATGAGTTCAAAGTTTCCTCACAGCTAACTGGATGATGAAGTTGCCATAAATCAAGAGGGGAAAAGCTGTGGGAAATAGGTTTGGGGATGAAGCTCAGTAATCCATCTTTGGACATGTTGAGTTTGAATTGTCCCTTAGAGATATAAGCTGAGATCACAAGTGGTTTATTGAATATATGGTTTTTCGGGAGAAGATTTGAACTAGATATAAAAATTTTAGAGTCCTTGTCATCTGGGTGACATTTGAAGTCAGCAGACAGGATAAGATCACCAAGGGTATGAGTGTAGTCAGAGAAGATAGGATGAGCAAGAACAAAATCATGGGGCACTCAGAGAGAGTAGAGGGAAACCCAGAAAGGAAACTAAGAAGAGGAAAATCAGAAGGGTGCAGCACTCCTGTACCAAATGAAGAAAACCTATTAGTCAAATGCCATAGCTAAGTTAAGTAAATTGGATACTAAGAATTACCACAGGCTTTAGCAAAATGAGGTTATTGATGTCCAAGGTCAAAGCAGATGAAAGTACAGTGAGGGCAAAGCACTCCTTTCATATGTTCAAAAGAGAGTGCAAAAAGAAAAATTGGAGGCAGAGAACACAAACAGCATTTTGATAAACTTTGCTGCGAAAGGTAGCAAAGAAATAAGGCCACTACTGGTTAGGATATAAATCATCATGCTATGAGTTTATTATTGTTGCAGAGGAAGGCTATCTTAGAAATGCTAAAGAATTGTAAATTATTTACACAAAAATGCAAAAAGTGGGAACACAATAATGAATAAATTGGTGCATGGACAGCAATGGAAGGAAGGCATTTGAGATTATGTAATGTTTTGAATTAGATTGAAAACATGCTTTTCCACAGTTAGAAAAGACTCAAAAATAGTTCTTCACTCTATTACCTATGCTTTTAAATCACAAGGAAGAACTGATCTATAAATCTGAGAATTATTTTAGGCACATCTAAGAGCAAAACTTCAGGAACCAGAGGAGACAATATAGTTCTCTGCTCTTGTTCAGAGATTAAATGTCAGGAACAAAAATGTGTTTCTTATTATAATTTCAACAAAATTTTATTAATAAACCCTCATGGAAGACTACTGAAAACATCCTCAAGAATTATTAAAAGAATACTTCTTGTAAAGAGTAACCTAAAAGTATATTGGTTATATACCAATATATAATTTTTAAAAGAACATATTTTGAACATTTATTTAAAATAATTTTTAAGATTATGATGTTATTATTTGCTTCTGTAAATTCTAAATTACAAATTTATAAATGCCATTTAGTTTATATTTCTTATCCTTTTATTCTACTCTCTTTATTTTTTACTCTTAAGCATTAACATTTTTATTTAATATTTCTGCAAATAACATTATATTTATTTGATCAAGAATCCACCATACAAAACAATTTTTAGAACAGTGTTTTTAGCTATCAGTTTTTGAATACTTACATGCCAAGAACTATTCCATTTCATATTAATTATCTAGATTATTTCATTTAGAATTCATAAATGTTAATGTGGAAAGAATTGTCATTATTTTCCTTTTACAAATGATGAAACAAATTTGGAGGGTATAAGTACATTACTCAATGTTTCACTGTATTAGAGCCATCCTTTGCACCAATAGAGATACCCTGCCATTTCAAAATTCAACCAAACCTTATTATGACTTGCCTGAGTCATATACACTAAGAAGTAATTATGTTCTAATCACAATTCCATGCAAAATATTTGTTACATTGTATAACTGGCTTGTGTATTTTCTATATCATATGCTAATATACCAACATCAGCTATTTCTTCACATTTAAAAAACATTTCATAAACTTGAGCTTGCATAATTTACCATTTTCCTCTTGTAACCTGAGCCTTTTGGGGTATTCTACATGAAGCATGCAACCTCACCTGTCATGTTGAAGCTCATTGGGAATGGCACCAGGAATGTGACAACCTCTTCTAAATCTGCCTTGCCACATATTTCTCCCCATATATGTACTTCCATGCAGAATAAATATGTTAAAAGGCACATCATCCTTTCACTTCCTCTCACTCATCATAATGAGTCTAGAAGTAAAAACTCAGTAGAGAGAACATGATGAATCCCACTCTATTATCCATTAAAACAGCTCACTTCTGAACAGATTGTTGTAGATAAGTAGAGACTTCCATACATAAGCATATAATGAATGGTACTACGTCGATAGTACATGCTTTAATCAAGGGTAGACAAAATTTCACAGTGCTCTGTAGTTCACACTAAATTATAAACTTCTTGAAAGAAGAGTCACTGTTTTATTCTTACAAATGTGTGAAATCAAATAGAATCACACCATAAATCTTTTTGTAAAGATATTCTTGAACTTTTCTGCATGTACTGACACAAACAAACAAAAGTTTGAGTATGTAAAAGCCTGCCATAAGAAAAATGAACAAATAAACCTTGAACTAAGGGACAGATGTCTCAGTTTGAAATATACAGTTGGTCTAGTCTGGACTCGCTGTTAAGACTTCATGTATGAAAAGGAGCAAGATAGATGTAGAACTCACCCCATATCCTGTGTAGTGTGTGGCATAATGGTGTCTATTAAAATGTATGTCATCCTCATTTCTGAATGGAATTTTCTTCTTTCTCTCTCCCTCCCTCCCTTCCTTTGTTTCTTTCTTCATTCTTTCTTTCACAATGGACAGTGAGTCCAGGGATGCTTTACCACTAAGTTACACCCTCATCCCTTTTATTTTTAATTCTGATATAGGGTCTTGCTCAGTTGCTGAGGATGGCCTCAAACTTGTGATCTTCCTGCCTCTGCCTTTGATTCACTGGGATTACAGGTGTGCACAATGGTGCTGGGCTCAATTTTAGTTAACTCTACCAGCTCTTATTAGTTGACTTCAGATGTCTTAATTTAAGAATTATTTCAGAAAATTCTGTGCACTGCAGCTTAAATGTGTGAAACTTCATCTTATAATAAAAATTCTGCATGCCAAGTACCTCTAATACTAAACATATTAATTGCTCCAAACACAATGCAAGAAAGGGGATATTTTTAAAAGAAAAAAATATCAAATATCCAATAAATTTCAACCAAATTAATCATATTTAATTGAGCAGTTCCTGTGTGCTAGCCTCTGTTTTCATTGCTTTATATACATGGTCATACTTCATCCTTACAACAAATACATGAGCTAATTACCATTATTACCAAATTAGGCAGACAGAAAGAGCCATGGCCAGGGCCGGGGTTCAGGGTTCCTTGATTTCAAAGCTGGGTCCTTAGTGAACAGGATATTATAAAATATTAGGTTTTTTTCTTGAAACATATCCTCCTTGTTCCTGAAATTCATCTGTCTTTGAAAAACACCACTAGCCACAAGGTTATTAATTGACACACACATGCACATACAGTACATATATGCAAATGTACATGTACTACCTCACTGTCCACACACTACCAACAATAAAATTCTCAAGGCAGAAAAGGACAATTAATTGATTTCACAGTAAAAAATACCCATATGGCATAGAAACAAATCAAAGAGCAACTACAATAGCAACGGCATTTGTATCAGATGTTTAATAAAAATCTTATAGAAAATTTTTACTTATCTTTTTATTTTAATAACTTTTTCAGCCATCAAATTATATGCTATTAAGATAAAAAAAAACTTGAAATCAAAATTTTCTGATTCTCAACAATGCTGCTGGGAATTGGAAATCATTGTTATGTGCATGCTAATGTGGTTATATTCTTCCTTCTTTGTCACATAGATTTATTTCTTCAGTCCAAGTATCAGAGCATCATGGAAACATTCAATGATCATAATATTAGATATTATATCCATTTCTATTGCCACAATAATACTACATAACCAAACACACCAACACGCAGTGACTTAGGCCAATGAGCATTTTTTCTCAACCTCGTAAGTCTTCTGTAGATGGCTTTTTGGAAGATCCAAGCTGTGTTTCACCACTCCCCCTGCCTCAGGTTGTGTTGCTTAGGCTTTGCTCCAAGGCTGAGTTTTGAACTCTGTTTGTACTTGGGGGTTAGACCAAAGGGGCAGGAACTACCTGGAGATCATATAGTTGCCATTGCAAATAACCAAGGTGCAGAAACCAAGCCAAATGACCCCACACATGTAAAGTTGTTGCTTCTGTTATGTCCATCCTATCATCCTATCAGCCAAAGTCAGTCAAATGGCTGATCTTAGCAACTGTGTGAGAAAAAAGCCTATTCTCTCCATAATGAGAAAGGAAGACAAGTGATAATCACTGAATGTTAACATAAACTATCACAAACTAGGCTTGATTTAATGCAGGCATCTTTAGAAGTAACTTGAAAACAGGAAAGGTTTACTATTTTTGTTTTTAAATATTAACAACAAATAATAAATGAAATTCATCATCTACTCCAATTCAGCATAGGGAAAACTTTGTAATGAGGTTGTAACTACTACAGTCTTTTTGCTTCTAGCTGATAAAAGATTAAGACAATAATAGCATATTTAAAATTGAGGGGAGGGAGGGATTAAAGATGCTTAATGAAATGGAACTGCTGACTGCATCTGAAATTCATAGAAGCATTATAAAATGGCACCAGAAGTGGCGCTAAAAATGAAACAGACTTCAGTAATTTCTTCCATGAAGGCTCAGACTGCACTGCAACAAGTCAAAAGAGCATGGTTGAACAGTGTGACTTGAACTCAAATATGGTGCCCAAGTATGTACTATGAAGTACTATGTAGTCTAATATCTACAATATTCTATTCCCAACAATATCTGCTTTCCGTATTTTCTCCTTTACACACAACATTATCATGCAATCATTATCCGCATGTGATCATTCTCAGATGATATCATCTTGGCAGAGTAAAAATACATACAGCCAGAAATCATCCACATAAAATGGGTAAGATGACATTCATATTTCATTTATAGGGCATCATGCATTCACTGTTTAATTTTACTATAAACATTCAAAGTGGATTTTTTTTTCTTAACCTCACTCTCTATCCTGTCCTTTCCTAAGTTTTAAATTGCGCATTTCCAAATCCTTCCCTCAGTTTGGAAGATCTTGATCATCATTATTTTTTTTTAAAGTCACAAAAAATACAAGGAGGTTGTCTGAAGGACAGGAATCAGGAATCCAGATAAAGAAGAAAGAAACAAGAAGAAGCATCATCTATTCTATGTATAAATAGACTGGATCAAAATTTATTTCTGAGTGAAAAAGATTTTGAACCAGGGATCCAGCAACAAACTGCAATTTTATCCATGAATTTGTGCATAATATTTTCCCTAGCAGAATGAACACCACAGATGGCTTTCATTTGATAGTTAAGTGGTCTTTGAAACAAACAATCAGAGCTGCTATATTAGAAAAAATAATAAATAATAATTTCTCCATCATGAAACAAGACTGGTTCACAAAAAAAAAAAAAAAAAAAAAAAAAAAGTAAAAAAAAGGAAAACAGGCACAGTCAGAAAAAACCAAGTTTTCAGGCAATATTTCCCAGGTTTCTCATTTTGTTCTGTACTTCACATAGAAAGCCAATTATGTTAAAAGTAAGATTCACACCATCTTTTCCTAATAATTGATTACCTGGGGCTATTTCTATTTATGAAAATACAATCAGTAGCTGCACAATTATAAGCTTATAAACCATGAACTGAACACTTTTACTGGGAAAGACACTTATGAGCTTTTGTAAAACAATTAACCAGATTTCACAGAAGTCTTCAATTTGGGTGAAATAAGAGAATGAGAGAGAAAAATTAAATGTGAAAGGGGTCTCATTGCTAAATTAAATGTTTCATGTCTTAGGTGGCATCAGCTGCTCTTTAGACCACATTAGCATTCCTATAATGATCTCTAATCTTAAAGGTTTATTACCTTAATCAAAATATTCATTAGATGGATGTACATTTGTTCAAAGTTAAATCTTGTGTATACTTTTTTCATATTTAAATCCTATGTGACTTAAAATTCTCTTCATTTATACCAACAAAAATTTATCACTAAAAATAAAATAAAACTGTGCATAACAAATATTGCCCTCCTTGATTTTAGTTATTATTATGAAAAATGTGGAGACTTTTAATTTAATTTATAAATTTGTATTTTTTGTAGTCCAGAGACTTGAACCTAGGGCTTCACACATGCTAGGCAAGCACTCCACCACTGAGCTACAATCCCAGCCGAAAATATGTGTTCTTTGATCGTGAAAATTAAAAATTGAGTGCAATAATGGTCATGATGTTAGTTTATCTGTTTTGAAATACCCAATCAATAGAATATTTTATTGCATTATTTTTATGTTATACTAAATATCACAGAGACACATTAATATCTAGATGTAAACTAGAAGTCTTTGAAAAGTTACACTGCAGTTGAATCATTTTGTGAAGACTGTTACTCCTTGACAATTCAGAAATCTAATTGTCTTTGTACAATTTTAAATTAATTGAATCCACAGGTGTTAAGAGGACCTACATTAATTAAGGTCATTTCTTCACTTATTTCTAATGTTATGCTATTTGAGACTTTATCCTAAATATTTATTTCATTTAAAATCTTTTAAAAAATCCTTCAAGCTTTTAGAACATCAGATTCCTGCACATTTCCAGACCTTCATTCAAACAGTCATTTTGGTAAGCAAAACAAAGAAAAAGTTACCCACAAAATATTCTGTGAAGGTTTCATTTCTTTTCTTCCTTTTTTTTTCTATTGACACAATAATTTTATGTGGTCATGGGGTACAATATAACATTTTCATAATATACATATATATTCATATATATACATTGTGTAGTGGACAGGGTACCTTTTGATTAGGTTTGGGTCATGTAACCTCTTCTAGGCAATGAGCCATAAGCACTGAATCCAGACACCACATGGCATTTAAAGAGGTGAAGCCTCCATCAGAATGGAACTCTGAGTGATTGTGTGGTGTGGAATCCCTGAGTGATTATGCAGAGTAGAAGCCCTCATGTGTCTTTCTTAGACATATTACATAAGGAGGAAATATATTTCTAACATGATATACCACTGACTTCTAAGATTTGGGTGCTAATTGCACAATTAACACGGAAATTGATTGAGAAATAAAGCAGTACCCTAATGAAATTCCTATACAATGTTGCACTGTCTTCGTAGTTGCCCCCTAGGCAGTAAACAAGTTGCTTTGGGATTCTGGAACATTGGTGAGCCATATATACCAACAGCAAAATGTTTGACTCAAGTATCGTCTTTATTAAGTTTAATGACAGAACAGACATTTGTTGGGGAAAATGCAAAAAGCCAAAAATGAGTAACGAATTAAGATTGCTATTCATGTTTGGTAAGAAAAATCTTGACAGTCAACAAACCTCTATAAAGGACAATAGAGACACCAGAAATTTGTGATCCTACAAAATTGAGAAAGGTATGGGGTTTTAAAATGTTTTAATGGACAGAGGTTTAATAATATATGTACTTATTGAGTTATCTGATTGCTGAGTGTGTGTGTGTGTGTATGTGTATGTGTGTGTGTGTACTTCTATGGATAAGATAATTCATCTTTTCTCTTTTTTTTTTCTTTTTTGTGGTGCTGGGGATTGAACCCAGGGCCTTTTGCATTTTCTCAGTTTTATAACTTCATACCAAGAGAGAACATATCTAGATCTAGTGGCCAGTCTATAGTATACTACACAATTATCTTCAACTTTGAGCTATGTGTGATGCCTGGATGTTTCTCTGGATATTTTGGGGGAGATATTGAGAACTATCAAATAAAAATGTGAAATAACAGAAGTAAATGAATATTTATTAAATAAAAGTTCAGACTTTTGGAAAAAGTAGAAAGTGCTTCCCAAATACTTTGAGTTTTCCTAGTATCTAGTTTACCACCAGATTGGGTGGGATCACTGGACTGAGTGCAAATAAAAGTTTTTAAGGAGTGAAGACTTCAAGGAACATAATGTTAGAGAAAACATTTTCTCTAGCAGTCTCTCCTGAATTCTTGCTTCATTATTCAGACACTCTGTTCTGTCTTAGAATATGAACTCAGGGGGAGAACAGTCATTCTATTCTATGCTTCCTTTGTGCAGTATGCCAATCTCTTTTGATGGACTAAAAAGATGAATCTCAGTGTAGCTGTGCCTAAGTCAGACATGAACCTGGCATCTGCATTAATTCCATGGGAATTATGCAAATTGTATGATATTTTCTTGTTTTTAGTTGTGTAATTCAATTTTCTGCAGCTCTCTAGTTTTCTTATAAAGCTATCACATTTTCCAAAAAGTTCAGCATGCTGCCTACACTTAATAAACCTACAGATCAACTTGTGCATGAAATATAAGAGAAAACACAAATCAAATTATTTTTCATTCTATATCAAGAGAAAAATCTATAGTGAATATTTGCATTCCTGGTTAAGACATTTTATCATATTGAGTAAACTTGATTTTTAGGTTTAAATTTTCTTGTAATTATATCAAATTTAACACACATATAAACTGGAAATATGAGCTGTTTGGAAAATATAATTCCATGTTTTAGGTTATGGAAATCCTGTACAGAAAATAGGCATGTTTAGCATCACCCTACTTTTTAAAATGAAAAATTTGAGGTCCAAGGATTTGAAATGACTTGTTAAAGGTAAAAGATCTGATAAATAATGAAGGCATTAAGTCTGATTATAACTACTAGTTTGAAAGCATCTTTTGTATTAGTATCTTATATTGTGATTAGACAGGAATATAGCAATTTTGATAAATATTAAGAAAAGATGGAATAAGAAAAGAGTAAAAATTTTAAAATACCCCACAAATTAACTCTTATTTGTAGAAGACACAGAACTTTTCTGTGATTCCAACATCTAAATAAGCAGCTTTATAAAGGTCCTTCATGCCTCAGGATATTCATGTAGATAAAGTCTGTCTTTTATACAGGAGATGAAAATAAGACCTATTTTATACTGCTGGCAACTCAGGGAAAGATCAGAAAATAAAGATAAACGGAAAGGGTATCTTACAATTATACCAATGAAATTTTTCTGATGTGTCAAACAAACCAATAGCAATTTAATACATGTAATTTATTGAGCACTTAGGAAACATAGAGTGCTTTTCCTTTCCAAGTAATCTGTATAGTCTCTGTAAGGATAGGATGTTATTCCAGCTTCACAGATAGCAAGAAAAACTAATACAAAAAGATAAATTATACCCTTTAAGTAGAGTCACTAGCACATGCATTTTTGGTCATCGTAAAAGCCCTAATTCCTATGCCCAATCTCAGTTCATGCTGCCATGTTGAAATACACTCGGCTGTAAAGCAGATCCATCTGCATCTCTTTTCATTTATTTTGAAAACCTACAGGGGAATATTTGTTACCATGGCATATGCTTATAAACAATCGCTTTCAAGTATTATACATTACTAGACCAATTTTTCTGTTAAGTTAGAATGCCTCCAGGGAAATGTTACAATATTAAGTTGCCAGAATGTAAATGCAGTTTCAAAATCAAGATGCTATAATCAAAGTACGGCTACATATGTCATGGAGCATCTAGTTGTGGTAAATATTAATCGCCTATCCAGTATCTTTTCCCTTCTTTTGTTTAGAGCAACAAAAATTCATTCTCATTTGCAGTCCTCAGTGATGAACCCTGTTGAAGTCAATCAGGATTTCCCTGTTCTTTGCTTTGCCAGCCTGTCTCCGCTCTGAACAGTTATGTGATTCAGTTTTGGTTAATGAGAATTAAGTGGAAGTCAGCTGAAGCTGGGGATGAAGGAACTTGTGAAAAATGTGTTCTTTCCTGATGAAAGATTTGAAATGACAGGCACTGCTGCTTTCTTCTCCAACTTCCTGCTGAGAATGTGGCTCTGTTTCTAGAACTGTAATAGTCGTTTTGTGACTTTGAAGCAGTGAGCATTAGGGAAAAGCCAGATGAATTTAGAGATGTCAGTTTTACATGATACAATCACTTACCATCTTATTTTGTTATATTAACAAAAAAATATGTTTAAGACTATGAGGTTGGATTTTCTGTTACTTGGTGTCAAATATAATCTTAACCGATGTACTTTCTAAATTGTTTCTGAGAATCATAAAGATATGGCATAGTTCATTTAGGGGTTGCACAAGCAATGAAGGTTTTTGTCTTTTCTTATTTGCCTCATACTGAAGATTTACACTGTGTGACATAATCATGTACCGTATCTATCAATGTATTACATATATAAGTATTATTTTTTACATTGTGCCCCATATATGATTTTACTTGGAAAAACAAAGTTTAGCTACTAAAATATTTTAAAACTATGCTCCAAGAAGCTACCGTAAAGTTCCTTAACCAAGAGTCTGTGAGAACTGTGAGAATCTGGAATTCTACAAACTGTCTTAGATTTTACTATATCATCATTTTCTAATGTTATGTATTTTATAGTAATTTTAAACGCATTATATTCAGAATTGTTTGGATGACTTCTTTATAATGGACTATTTCAAAGTCACAAAAACGACTATTACAGCTTGAGAAACAGAGCCACTATTTCAGAGCCTGTATTTGCATTTCCTTTTATAATTAAATGATATTCAGTGATGCTTTCAAATGGCATCATTTAGCTTTCCATGTCATGTCTGGTTGTCTTCAGATTACCATGAGTTAATATAAAAATCACACATTTCTGCTATTGCTCACATTTAATTTACTTTAACTTCTTAAAAGCAAAAATTTCTCATTTGAAGGTATTTCTTAATTAAAAGACAATTTCTTAAAATGAATGGCATGGCCCATGTGCTACAGGCCTGCAGAATTTCTGTTGGATATCTCTCATTACCTGGTCTTGGCAGGTACTAACTTTGTCACAATTCATTAATAGTAGTGACAACAGAGATAATGGTATATGTTCGCCAAGCTTGTTGTTAATCTGCAATTCATTTGGGTCCTGTAACTGAGTTTAATGGATTGTGGCAGAAGAGATGCATGCTGTTTCCAAGACTGGCCCACCAAAATACATTTTCTCATTCTCCTTCTTCACTCTCTTTCTTCTGCTGGTCTTCCATTGCTAAATAAGGTGAATTTACAGCCACAAGATGATGGAGTCACAAGAAAGGAATAACCTGAATCATAGAACAGAGTTGTCACTTGAGCCACAGTTGTACAGGAGAGCTGCACTACTTGGAATATACAGGCAGTGAACACTGCATGAGTGAGGGCTATTTTTAATATGTCAGTCTACTAAGAAAGGAAATTTTTGTGTTTCTTTCTTTTTGTGAGGATTTAACCCAGAGGCACTTTACCATTGAGCTCCATCCCTGGCTCTTTCTATTTTTTAAAAAAAATTGATACAGGATCTAAGTAGCTGCAGGTCTCACCAAATTGCTGAGGCTAACCTTGAACTTGTGATCCTTTGTCCAGTTGCTGCAATTACATTGTGGATTACAGGTATTTGCCACCACACCTGGCTTTTTTTTTTTTTTTTCCTAATGGTAACTAACTGAATTAGTTATTTATTGCTGTATAAGAAATTATCCCAAAATTTAGTGGCTCTGAACAACAAACATATTATCTGACAACTTAGTAATCTTGGAGTGGCTGGGTAGTTTGGGCTCAGAATCTCTCAGGAGGTTAGAACTTCAGTGTCATCTAAAGATATAGTAATCAGAGGCCTCCTCTGGGGGTAGAAGTGTCGACTTCTAGGATAACGCACCATGACCGTGGGCTGTGGATCTCAGTTCCTTACCAAGAGAGCCTTTACACAGCATGCTTATACCCTAGGATCCCCCAGAGTACGTGATGAGAGAGGAAGACAGACAGACAGACTTAGAAACACAGAGAAAATGAATATACAGGTACCCAACATGTGAGCCATAGGATCTGTAGTTTCAACTCCAAAGTTACACATTTGAACTATTGCTGTACGCTATTAGACCCACACACTATTATGGTTTGTATATTAGGTGGATCCCAGATCTTCTATGTAAATGAAGGAATGTTTAGAAGGGAAATTATTAGATTATTAGAACTATAGCCCAATCACATTTGCTGTATTAATAATTCCAATGGACTAATTGGGTGGTAACCATAGGCAGGTGCAGCATGGTTGTAGGAGATGGGTCACTGGGGGTTTGCCTTATTTCCCTGACTTTCCTTTCTCCTCTCTGCTCTCTGGCTGCCATGAGCTGGGAAGTTTTTTTTCTGCCATGACTTTCTGCCATAATGGTTTGCCTCACCTCAGTCCCAGAGCAAAGGAGTAGGCTGACTATGGACTGAACATCTAAAACCATGAGCTCAAAATAAACTTTTCCTCCTCTAAGTTGTTCTTTTCAGGTGTTCTGGTTACAGTGATACATAGCTGACTGACACACACTGATATAGGACAGTAGATACTATACAGGAATTTGAATTCCGGGAGGCAGGCATTATTGAGGATCATTTTGAAGGATATTAAGTACTCAGGCTAGTATAATAAATATAGTAGCAAATGTAAAAAAAGATGTCTAAAACTGTCTTGGAACAAAATACTTCATTTATTCTATTATCATAAACTAATCTAAAATTTGTAATGTTTTGTCACATTTTTTCTTACTTTATTGTTAGTCAAATTAATATCCCAAAGTTTAATTTCAAAGAAGCTTAAAATGTGATACTAAGGCAATTTATGAAGTTCAATCATAATGGCAAAATATTGCAGATTCAGCTAACATTTATTAAGTATCTATTTCTTGAGTATTTTTATAAACAATTTGGCATGTAAATAACACTTTCTGATATCAGTAGGTTCAAGTCTTCTGTTCCTACCTCTCCTTTTCCTTGTTTCATTCAGTCAAATCTGGGGCTCCCTGGTATGGAGCAGGAGCTTCTCCTTTCCCATTTTTGCCTCATAGCATGGAAACCATAATCAAATCTTGAGATAAGAGACTCTTCCTCACTGCTACACAAAGAATTATCAATCTGGAAGTGGACATCTGGTGCCACTGAAAGGGAATTTTGAAAGGGCTCTGCTCATCAGTCCTCTCTAGACTGCAGCATCTTTCCAGATAGGACCATCATATGTACTCCTCATTTCAGTGATTGATTGGGCTTCATGGTAACACTGGCCTGGCTTCTGAAGGCCACGGCTCATCAGATTCACTCACACTGTGGCAACTTCGAGGAAGCCTTTAGGAAGTAGCATAATTTATGTTCAAAGTGGATAATGATTTATGTTGATGCTAATCCTGATCCCCAACTGCTCCTGTTGTTAGTAATAATTTGAGGTTACAGAATTATTCTTAGCCTTGTCATGATTAACCAAAAGAAGACCATGCACAAGTTGGTCTTGTCTCTCCATATTTCACTTACAGAGATAGAAGGTATAATCATGGATGAACAATCAGATTTTAGTGTTATAGGCTCATGGACAGAGATATACTCTGCTTTTTTCTTTGTTACTTTTCTATGCAGACTTGGTACAGAAATAAGTTTACTTCTATCTCTTCTTCTCTGGTCACAGTAAATATTTGGGAAATTTGTTGGCCTACTTTGTCTTCAACTCTTGATTGGAATTACCCAGTATACTAACAGATTGAATCTTACAGATGAGACAGGGACCTCCAACTAGCTCCTTAGGCTCATGACTTTTCTACACAATTTTGTCTAATCTCTCCCAGAAAGAAAGTAAAAAGAGAATTTTCTAAGTTACAAGTGAAAAAAAAAACTTCATTTTTACATTCTTCTTCTGCCCCAGAACACATAACTATATGTGTTTGTGATTTTTACTAAAATATATATATGTACTTATATATATAGTTTCAGACTCCCTCAAACAATAGTACATAGAATTTACATACACAATCTTCTTTTATAAAACCATTCATTAAAACTTACTTTTGTGTGAGGACTTCCCTGACCTAATTACCTAAAATAAATTTCAAGTTCACCGTTCCTTGTTTTACTTTTTCTCCTTCTTTAGAGTGTTACCACGTAGCATGCTATAGTATTTTAACTTGGTAACGTTCTGTCTCCCCCTCAAAATATAAACTCCAGGAAGACAGGAATAGTTGATGTTTTTCACTACTGTACCCACAGAATTCAGAAAGCTGCTGACTTATAATAGGCATTCAATGAGCATATGTCAAAGAAATAAATCAATCTATATGCATTTGAGGACTTTTCAATATCTTCGAGTGTTTCCCAGGCATGCTGATGGTGAGCCAAGATTTTGTCCTTTGGCCCTGAGGGCACTGGAGCATATAACTGCAAAAAGTCTCCTCTGTATATTACAGTGTGCTGTGCATTACCCACCTCCTGTCCCCAACATGTGCAATGAGGTGGCAAAGGTTAGAAAGCACTGGCAATATTTTTAGCTCATACCATCATCTTTTTCCAAAACTCTGCTCTTCCACAGAACAGGCGAAAGACAACTTCACAGAAAACCTTCGGGTGGGACATTTAGTCACAATGATCATTATCTCAGGGCAAATAAACAACTCATTTGGAGTTTATTTCTAACTCCCCAAACAGATTGCAACTGCATCCTGATGTAGTAATGGCATTACCAGCCCCCTCTGATATTTATAAACTACTCAAACCACATTAGTGGTTTGTGACATCACCAATACCAATTGATTTAATCTCATTTTTCCCTTTAGTCATCACGTATCATTTTCCATAATAAGAACTCACCCCAAAGTGCTTATATAAATCTTCACCAATTTCTACTACATTGAAAGCCCTCCATTCCTAATGTAACTACTTCATCAGCAGATACACACTCGTGTTTGCTGACTAAACATATTCAGACTCACATATTAAAGATGAACAATTAAAATCAAGCAAAAGAAAAAAAAAACAGGTTTTCCTTTTAGGATGGCACAGTTCATTTCATCTGGAATTGCTCTGTCACAATCTGTGACCTTTCATACCTAGGCTCCCTTCAAATGCATCTTCCTTTGCCCAAAATGAAAAGCCACTCTTTCATTTATTTAGGTTCATAATAAATGTGAGGCTGGTTGTGCTGTGAGGTAACAATAAAGAGATTTCATTTTATATAGACTTTGTTGGTATGAAGAGTAAGGGGAAAATTCAATGTGTCCACAACATCATAAATCAACCCAGAAAATAAAGTGAGAGATAAAAGAGCCAATAAAAAACCCCAATACAATTAACTGACGGTGTTTGAGTTTCCATGCATATCACAGCAAATTTAAAAATCAGATGTCTTTTTATGTCATGGCTTTGGGTGGCTTTTTTGAGACCTCTTTGGGGACCCAAACTAGTTAAGTCATATTAAGAATACCTTCTTACTAAGTCATTATTTTGCTGAATAACTGCAAACAATAAGACATGCATGACTCATCCAGACTTTAGCTAATTAGTAAGTCTCATTTCCTAAGAGACACCAGTGTCACAAGCTAAATGTTCCTGAAATATAGTTATTGTCTCACTTGCTGCAGAGACTGATAATATTTTAAGAGATATCTTTAGTAGTAATAAACAAGATTATATGCTTGTTTTATTTTCTAAATTTATTTCTATTCAGGTGTTAAATTTAAAAAAAATTATTTAATAGAGTTCTGGGCATTGGCTATACAAACAATGTGTATGTATTTAATATTGGTTTATAGAAATTAAATAATAATAAAAGTTTCATGATTGTATAAGTTCCTTTAACATCAAATAAAAACAAAGATATAACTAGCTTATGTAACAAAATAAAGAAAAATTTTATTTAGATTTGAAAAGTTATTGTGATATTTTGTTTCTACTATATACAGATTTATTATTCTGATTATTCTAAAATATTTTAGCCTAATATGGAACGGCAGAAAAATAGGGAAATTTTTTATCTTCTTACATTTATGAGCTTTGTGGTTTAGAGCATCACACCAAATTTAAGTCTTGGTTTCTATCTGTGTTGTAAGGTAGGTATGTGAATTAATCAACATTGTCCATAAAAAAGCATCTAGTACAGCACTTAGCACATAATAGACACCCAATTAATGTGTGCTCCCTTCTTTTCAGTTAAAATATTGATTAGGAGATCAAACACTAACATCTTGAGTTAACTGATAAAGTATGGTAATGACTGTAGATTCAGCTATTGTAAAAATATATACATATAAATACATTAGCTGATTTATTTATATCTAAAAAGTTATTAATCATTTTTCTAACTTTTAAATTCCAACATCATAAAGTGTATATGGAAAGATGGAACATACCCTCAAATAAAATTTTCTGTTTTGCAGTTTACTGTAAATTTTCTTTACTAAAATTTTCTCATTAGTATCATATAATTTAAGAAGTCTTCATTTTTGATATTCAATAAATTCAAGCTATAAAAATTCAGAATTCCTTGTTCTGCAATTACAAATTCATAGACTAATATTAAATACCAGCACATAGGTAAGGTACCACAAAATAGGATGGAGGTAATAACATATAAAATCAAACTATTGCTTGATGTTAAGTAGCATGGTTGCATTTCTGAAGTAGAAGACATTTGATTATTCAGTCTAATAGCTATTTCTAATTATTTTAAGTTACTGACAGTAGGGACTCTATATAATCTATTACTAAACTTTGAGTTAATATGACTTGAGAATATTGGTAGAATCTTTAACAATCATTTATTTGATATAGTTCACTGGGATATAAATCTTTAGTTGACTACTTTGAAAGTTGATCTATTCTTCAACTGAAAGATCATTTTTTAAAAGAACTTAATGATAATTTTAGGAGATAATCACATATTTTAAGGTTCCAAATAACAACTGTTTTTTTAAATACTATTTTCTTCTCAAATAGAAATATCAGAACACTACCAGGAAATAAAATGATATTTTATTAAATTAATTAATCTAATTAATTAAATATTTTGGGATTGAAAATACTCATCATTTTTACTCACGTACTGATATCATCAATTTAGTTCAACAAGTAATTAGTAACGACCTCAAATAGTTTATGGTTTCAGATTAAGGTATGTGGGTACGACTAGAAAAAAAATGAGATGAAAAGTAGAGAGAAAGTATTGTAGAAGTACTTTTATTTCAAATACATAATTATTTTTATGCAGTTTTTAATTTGTAAAATGTATGTAAATTTATCATGAAATCAGTCTATTTGCACACACATCTGTTTTAACCTTGTTTTGTTATAAGCTAATTTTGGTAGGGATGCCTACAAATTCCTAACAGGTTTTTTACATTCTTTACAATTCCATATTTTACCATGAGGTGTATTGTATAGGTTGAGATATAGGAATAGAAATAACAGATTAAATGCATCCTTTTCTGTTTTAGATAGAAAATTCATAGAGAACAAAATGATAGCCCTCACACAAATAGTATTTTATGATAGACTTTCAAGCACAATAAAAATAGGGGATACCAAGAAACATTTTCAGAGAGCTATTTTACCAGAATTCCCAAAGGTTGTGACAAAAACAAGAAAGAACTAGTTACCATGTACGTAGTAGTATCAACAAGCCAAATTTCCTGACTTAGCTTCCTATATATGTTCCAGTTTCCAAATTCCTTTCAAAAATATTTAGCAAAATAATAAATTAGACAATTATTGTTCTTAGAATGGAGAATTGAGTCTGTATTTTACACAGTAATCTTGAAAGGAAAAAAAGTCACACTCTTAAGCTACCTGTGCTTGTAGATTATAGGGTAGTAGAGTTTTCATATGGAATTAGAAAAACGTTCAATTCCATTTTCTCTTCAATGAGGTTAATTCTGCATAGAACAAAATTCAGTACCTGTTTTAATGATGGATATGGTTTCTTTAGACTCCAATAAAGTCAAATGCAATCATTCAACCCACAAAACCAATCCACCTTGTGCTTGAATCACCAAATAAAGCAAATATTCATTTTATATTTTGTTGTTTAGACATAATCCAAAAGTGAATTCATTATACAATGATTGATCATTTTCCCCAATATAAAGTTCAATATCTTACTAAGAGTTATTCAAATAGATTCTAAACAAATCAAAACATTGAAGCATTGATATATGAAGTGACAGTAATGTCCATGAAAGAAATGCTACATTTGCACATAGAAGACATTAATATAAGTTTGTAGCATTGTTGCCATAGAATCTGTTACATGCCTGAATAATTTTGCATCCTCATGAATTTTTATCAGTTACTTCAGCTTACTCCATTGCTGATTTTCAGGTAGATGTTTTTTTTCTTCTAAATTGCTCAAAGCATTAATCATTGGTCGGTTGTCATTCACTTGGTTTCCTGCTCATACTCTTGATCTTGTAAAGTTCATATTGGATAATATGATAAGTAATGATAATCATGAAAATTTAAAGGCTGATTAGAAGCATGGGTATAGTGCAATGATAAAATATGATCATGAATAGAAAAGTGCCCATAACTGCAGATTTAAGTTATGTGCACTTCAGAGGACCCAAAATAACTCAAAACCTCCATAAATTTTGCTGTAATTGACATGTAATGATAAAAGTTTAAACACATAAATCAAAATAAAAAGAACCCATTTCAAATGAAACATAAAAAGAGATAATGATAAATATCAGGTGATTTCTAATACTAGTTTGAGGATCTAGAGGCCAAGATAAACTGAATCTTTGGTAATGCACATGTATAGGCATAAAAGCTATTTAATATTTGGCTCTCATAAACTCTTGAAAATACAAATAAATTATAAATTTGAAGAACAGAAAAATACAGATAGATTCTTTCTTTGATATAAAGTTTTAAACCTATTGCTATTTACTGTACCACCAATAATTTAAGATGCCAATTGGATAAAGGCCATGACAGATGAAAAACTAAGCTCAGTAAACTAAGAGTAGAAGGATGTCAGTCAGAAAATAAATATTACCAGTTCTACTTAACAAGCAATTAGCTGTAAAAACTTGATCAACTAAACTTTTCCTACTTGTGGCTTGGTTTCTTCATCCACAAAACTTTCTAAAGTTTCTGCTATAAATTTAGTAAGAAGTAAGGAAAAATTTATAGTTAGGACTTGAAGAACAGCAGAATAACTATCTGATTATTTCATTCAATTTTCTTACTGTTTCTCTTAGAAAATATTTTCCGTGTTGTTAATGAACTGAAGCCATGAGTTGCCAGAATGAAAGGGTAAATGAGTGTAATTCAAATTTGTATATACAAGCATTATTTCCATACACATTATGTCTTAATTTTCTAGTTAGTATGTGTGTGCATTTCCTTTTACAATTTATGTACTAAAATATGTTTCCAATATTTTACTTCTTTAAAAATGTGTAATCCTTCCTCATTCCACCTCAAAATGTAATCTTATTAATACAAACACAATCAATCATATCAATTAGAGTACATGTAAACTTTGCATGACTACTTTTTACAATTTTTTTAACTTGGAATGAGTCAAAATGTTTGGAGATTTGTTGAAGGTATAGCAACTTAAAATTCAATAACATCAGTCTAAAAAACTGCTTTGAGAATTGACCATAGCCTGTCAGTGGCAAACAGTTCTATTGGTATCTTTGGGAGGAGGCTTGTCTATGAATGTCACACCAAAAAGTCATGAACTGATGTACTGAGCTGTTAATGATTCTAGAAAAGTCTGCATTTTAAAGGGCTACGTTAGAACAAATAGAGAAAGAAAATTTGTGATCATAAAGGAAATCAATCAAAGGAAGAGATTAATGAGTAGTTTGGGATACTCTAAAGATGCCAGGTAACACAGAACTATCTGCAGCTATGGACCTTTTGTTCTGCTTGTTTTAGGAGGAGTTCCCTTACTAATATCACCTCAGTGCAAGAGAAACATGAATCTATCCTTCATAGACACACATGTCAGATTCCATTTGGATCATGAGATGTCAGAATCAGTCATCAAAAATGACCTAGCATCTAAAAGAGCCCCTGGTTAAATTAGGTTTCCAGGGCACACCTGGTGTAATGAAGCACACATTAAGCCTGACAAGAAGGCTCTTTCCAAACCATTTTATTTTGCTCTAAAAATGTCCTTTAGTTCTTTTTAAAAATTTGCCAAAACCTAAATCAAACACCATTTTCTTGGTAATTATATGTTGAAGGATGTAATCATTGCAGCTTCGGGAACCGAGAGACCGGTAGCCCTGTTTTGGGCATGTTCCCATAGTTGCTTTTGTTAATGTACTAATGAGCCATTGTCACAATGGAGCCAACCTGGCATTAGCACTTACAATAAATTTACTGCAAGAACACTGCTGTTTGTAATTAGCTCTTCATTACACAATCAGGCTGATTTAGAGAAACTCTCATATGATTTGCTCAGCAAATGAAGCAATATAATTACACTTCACTTGAAATCAACAAATTAGACTGCTATTTGCAATTGGCTATATTATGTACTATTAGTACCCGGGCAGTCGCAGGCCTGTTGCTTCCTTTAACACTTAAGTAAAGTAAGTCTAATTAAAACACTGAATATTTCTGTATATTCAAGAAGAACTTCATAATGGTCATAATTTTTATAATTAAAGAGGGAAGCCAAGATTTATGTTCAGAACATTTTACAGTAAGCTCAGGCCTTGCCCATTTAAGCTTTGATGACAGAAGTCAGAAGCTAAAAACATAACAAGAGGGAATCAAAAATTTTGTTTTGAACCAAATTATTTTCTAGCCAGGACACATGAGAATTGAATAAGATTCAAATTAGGTTAAAGCAGAGTAATGAGCTATCATTCAGTTTATGTGGTTTTCGGCACTAGATATTCAGTATCTATAAGCTGTTATAATAGCTGGTGTTAGTTCCTTCTTCTCCTTGATTTTAAAATTTTGAGCGCTCTACCCACTAGGTACAACGATCATTGGTAGAGGTAGTTGGTAGGAGTCTTAGAGAAGGGCTGCCAGGTTTAGTAAATAAAATAAAAGTTAAATTTGGGCATTTTATCTGGCAAACTTACTTTTGGTTATCAGGGTGTTTTTCTCTGCATTAAACTGAGGGTATATATATGAAGTGCAATAGATTTCCAAAATAATTAATTTTCCAAAAGACAATGAATTTAAAAAGATGACTGTCATCATGAATCAGTGAGTTTGGGATAGGAGTATACCTTTCCTCTCACAGGGTATACTTTTTAAATTCAGATCGATGCTCTATAAATCCAGTGTAGATTTCTTCATCTATGAAAGTGTGCAGCATTTAACACTGGTATGTGAGTGTGCTCATTTCTGTGAAAGTATGTTTTGTTCAGTCCATAGGATTTTTTGACCTACAAAGGATCGTGCATATTTTGCACACTCATGATGTTCAGTTCAATAGTAGTTTTATGAAACTGAATTCCTTCAAGCCATTTTTTGTTGTTATTCAAAGAGTAGGAAAAGACTTCTCTTAGTCAAATTCTGGATTGTTTTATTTTTAATTTTATTCTATTAATTAGTTCATGAAATATTAGGAACTCCTTAAAGACATTCAATGGATTCTGTTCATGGTATGTATTGTTAAATATACCTGTGTTTTATTTGATCTATGGCTAGGATTGTTACATATTCCCAAAAGGAATAACTATGAATAAAATTAATGGTGCCTGGCTCTGTTTTAGTCGGCTTGTTCACCGCCGTGACTGAAACACCAACAGGAACAACTTTAAAGGAGGAAGTTTATTTCGGGGCTCACGATTTCAGAGATTCAGTTCATAGTCGGCTGACTGCTTACATAGCTCTGGGCCTGAGGTGAGGCAAAAGGGTGTGACAGAGGAACAGGACATAGCAAGTAAGAAGCAGAAAGACACAGAACTCTGCTCACCAGGACAAAATATAAACCCTGAAGCCATGCCCCAGAGACCTACCTCCTCCAGGTACATCCTACCTGCCTACAGTTACCATCCAGTTCATCCACATCAGTGGATCAATCCACCTATTAGGTTACAGTGTTTATAATCTAATTGTTTCACCTCTGAATGTTCTTGCATTGTCTCACAGGTGAGCTTTTGTGGGACACTACATTCAAATTATAAGAAGCTCTTACTAAAGTCTAACAATAAGTGTGTATGTTGACCTGGGACAAAAAGACACCATTCTGCAGTTTTCGAATGCCCTTTTTGTTGAGGTGAAGAATAACTCTGAAAATCTGCTCAGTGTAAAGTGAATGCCAGGTCTGTGAGAGGCGTACTGGACTCTCTCATTTCTTTCTACAAATTATTTGAAGATGTGGACTAATTAAGCTCTTTATGGCACTAAACCTGACAAAGTTAATTCTGAAAACAAGTGTCTGATTTTAAATGTTGGAGAATTATGCTATAGTACAAGAACTCGAAATATTTTCTAAGATGTGCAGATCTGAATTTATTCATTACTCTGCACAGTAAAAATAATTAGCTCTGTATTTCTTTCCCCTCGACTTCTGCCTTTATATTCCTCTCTTCATTTTTGGATATTACCACATCAACAACCAAGCAGTCAGTTTTGGTGATGTGTTCCCTTTGTTGGTAATAGATGTGCTCATTTTGTACCCCAGCAGTGTTATAGATGGGTGATTTTTTTTCCGTAAAATTAGAAATGTTTATATAACAATTAGAAAATATTCATCTTGTTGAGACCCTTCTGTACTTTGTGGCATACTAGTTAGTCTCCAATGCCCTGGTACAGTTTAATTGAAGAAACAGGGTAGCATTTTAAAATCTGGAATGTTTTATCTTTAAAAATTATATTCTTTACCTTTCCAGCAATGGCACTTAGCTGCTTTAGATTTTAAATTATGCTTTCAGTGTATTTAGATAGTGGAAATTATGCTACAGGAAGGTAGTAGTGCCATGGGACCTCATTGAAAGATTTTCCATGTTATCTTTTTAAATGACAGGTTTATAAATCATTCTGCGGAGAGCACCGAGCCTACCAGTTGAACATAGATTCAATTTCAAGAATATAGGGGAAAATCATCTTAGTAATCACAGGAGAAAATCACAGCATTAAGTACATTGCACTCAGCCAGGTAAACAACTTAAAACAAAAGCTAAAGCTCTCAAATAAATGAGTTTTTAAAAAAATTCCCTTCCTGGAGACTCTAGACTACAATGAAATGGTATGTTTTATGAAAAATATTTCATGTGAAATGGAAGTATCATTAGAAAGTACTTTTTATTAGTTTTGTTAAAATAAGAAGCATGATGCAAAGAGATGTTAATGTCTAAAAATTGGCTTCTGAGTCTGTTAATAAGCATCTCTCTCCTCCAGAAGCCAAGAAGGTGTACAGCTAATACCACATGGTTAAACAGATTCTTCACTGAATTTCACTTCACAAATAAATAAAAATTTCAGGTACATATCATCCTTTCCATTTCCATGGGTCTGTTTGTAAAGTATATGTTGATTTAAATCAATGATTTAATTCAGTCAATGAGACACAACTTGCAATAAACAGTTTCTCTGTAAAAAAGTGTTAAAAAATTGTGCATCCCTCACTGAGGTTTTAAGCTTATAGGAAAGCACTGAAAGTTAAAATTAATATCAAAGTTGTTTTCAAAAATGAGAAGTTATAAAAGACACATACACTTTTTCATGTTTTCAAAATATTTGCAGTTTTGTAAAGTGAGAAATACTCTTTGGGAAAGAAAATACTGTGTGACTTGGCTCCAATAGAAAGGACGAGAGAAAAGCCCTCACCTTGAACGAGATTCTAGATGCTGTATGGAATATTGAACTTCTTGGAATAAAAATAGTTTTAAAATAATATTAATGGACAGTACAATTCATTAATAGTAGATTTCAAGCAGCAAAACAATACAGAAGCTGAGGTTATTTTTAAGAAAAGGACAAAACTCTAGGATTTTCAAGCATTTCCCAAATGTGAATGAGTGTGTGCTTGTTTGTTATAGGGCTTATTGTTCATGTCATAGAAACACCACAAATGAAAGAAGGTGGAAGTTAATACAGAAGAAGTTAATATAGAAGAATGGAACTTTCTGAAAAGACAAGAGACCTGAGCACAGTCCCCTTTCTCTATGTCACCAACGCAACAGAAAGATAGATTGCATTCACTTTCTTTCTATCTTCTCTATTTGTGCTAGATGATTTTGTTCCCGATGGTCTCATTCATCATTTGCTGCGAAATGTTTTTGCACTTCGCTTTCGTTTCACAGATAGTTGTCTTGTGAAATGCAGGTCTGCCATTCTTACCGAAAAGAAAGGCACTGGAGGCTGTTGACAGAGTGGATGGGGCTAGGAGACCCGCCCTTGAAAAGCCGGGCTCCACGTGGAGGCTGGTTAGGAAGCACACCGGGTTGGGGCGCTGGTGCTGGGCTCTCCTGCAGTCTCCCTCCGCTCACTTTCTCCATCTGCTCCCACTGCCTGCTCTCGCTCTTTCTCTGGGTTTTGCTTTCTTCTTATCTCTCCGCCTTTGTTTCAGGGCTCCACCATTTAGAGGCTGTCCCCGCGCCCTGTAAATGTGACACCACCTCCAAGAAAGTGTCACAGAATCCTTCAGCGCCTGAACTCCGTGTCTGGAGTCTCCTCTGGCTATCATAGCCTGGCATTATACATTTTAAGACACATCATAGTTGTTGGCTTTGTTCATCTATAATGCACAGTCATCTCAGATAACAATCTATTGTCCCTTCCGTATCATTATATAATGATGTAGATTCATCATTTTATCAATATATGTTTTGATGGTTTCCTAGTAGATTTTGTCCATATTGATAAAATCACGGTAGCAAATCAATTTTGCTAAATTAAAATTGATTTGAATTCATTTTCCTGAGAGGTTAATGATGGTATTATAATGCAAGTACTTTATAAGTGTTAGAGAAACTCTCGCTGAGCTTAGATCTTCATTTAGTACTTACTTATACTACCAAGAACCTCCAAAGAACCAAAGCATACATATTTGTTAGACCCAGAGGATAATCACAGGAAAAACAGGTGACAATTGAGGATGCGGAGTTCCAATGAGCACAACTGAGATTTTTTTTTTTCCCTACAGTTTTGAAAGGTAGGTATCTAAGAATCTCTGTTTAGGCTGCAAAAATATTGAGAAAAAGTGAAATGGTTAAACCAGTTGGAACTGGCTGGCTTATTTTAAAAGTCTGAGAACAAACCACATAGGATTAGATAAGTAAGCTCTTTACACAGCTATTTTCAGATAAAAAGAGAACTTTCTTGATCAAAATTGAGTAGAACTACTAGTGCAAATAGTAGATTTAGGGCAAGAAAATAAAAAACCTGTACAATATTTTGATTTGAGTTAAACATCATTAACTTTTTATAATATGTTCTTGTAGTTAATCATCTACATATAAATATGTATGTGGGTAGCTATTTTATTGCTAAAATTAATTCCTTTATTTAATTCATGGTGATGTAAATAATTATTTCATATTAACTCCACGTACAAAACATATTTGCTTTGCATGTTCCATGACCCAGTAGGAAGATTAACTATGTGTTCCAACCATTTAAAAAGCAGTAGTAAGAAATATATTTAAAAAATAGTTTATATTTCCAAAAAGATCATGGATGCATTATTAGGAGATAATTAAAATCTTGATGATTTTCTTATGATAATTTCACTTTTGTTAGATATGAATTTATATGGGAGTAAGATAACATAATCTTTTTAGAATTTAGTCTATAAATTTCTTAAGTCGGCTTGTCCATAAGGAAAATAAAATAAGGGTGGAGCTGTATGTAGCTCAGTGGTAGAATGTTTGCCTTGTACCTGTGAGGCACCAGATTTGAACATCAGCACCACATAAAATTAAATAAATAAAAAATAAATACATTTTCCATCTACAACAAAAAAAATTAAAATAAGAAAATAAAATAAAAAGCATTAGCAATGTCAGGATAGCCTTGAAAATAAACAAATATCAAATTAGCATAATTCTGTTTCTATGTCACTGAATTCTACAAAATTTTTGGAAATTGAATACATTGAATTGATATATCATAGTATATTGAACCAGTGCCCTTTTTGCCAGATATGTAGCCTATTCCAAATTATAAGAAACCATTTCATGGTTTACGATATGATAAATAGTACAGACCCTGACTTATGACTGTCAGGTTCTTTCTTTTAGCTTGACACAGAGCTCAAGTAGTAAACTTCATTTTGAAAAGGATAGAGCCAGCCTGCAGTAGTTCAAATTTAAGCATTTCTTCCACCCATTTCCCCCTACACACTGGATGAGGATGCCCTGAATGGGATGTGAAAAGTGATAGTACTTTGTTTTTTGTCAACCAATTCCTTCATAAACGCCATTTAAGTATTTCTTCATTTTATTAATAAATATCAGTATCCTTGATCTCTTGTGGACAGCAAATTTTAACATCAGTCAAAATCAATTCTTAATTCAGCACTAATTTTTGGGGAGAGGTACCAGGTATTGAACCTAGGGGTACTTGACCACTGAGTCACATCGCCAGCCCAATTTTGTATTTAATTTAGAGACAGGGTCTCACTGAGTTGCTTAGGGTTTTGCTTTTGCTGAGAGTGGCTTTGAACTCATGATTCTCCTGCCTCAGCCTCCCAACCAGCTGGAAGAACTAATTATTTTTAATAAGAATGAACTCTTTTGCTTCTGTTCTATTATTGTGATTTAAGAATATTCCAATGGTTTCCTAATTCTTTCCATAAAATATGTAATATTAACAACTAGAAACAGTTTTTCATGTGAAAAATATTTTACTATCATACTAAGAATATGTGGTGCATAATTTTACAAAAGATAATTTGTCTTAGTCATAAAATGATAAGCAAATGGTTGGCATGCAGTTAAAGAAGAGAGTAGAAAGAGTTAAGAATGACCAATACCCATTGAAGGGTAGAACAATCTGAAAGTAAAATGGAAGTTACTGAGTGTATACCACCCTGACTGCAATCATATTTGGAAAAGGAAAGATAGAATAAGAGATTATTTTTAAGACCATTGAATTCATTTTTGTTTTCTACAAACCTGAATCCCATATGAGGTGAATCATTTAAACTCTTACATGCATATGATTACTAAAAAGGTTTTTCAACTTGTGAAAAATTAGCATGTGACTCTCAGTGTATTAAAGATCAGGGACTTTAACATTACAGCTGCAAGGTGAAATAATGCTCCCTAAATCATGCCCTAAAATTCCAGTAATGCTTTTATCTTCACCTCTCACAGTATCAAGGATATCAACTAATTTCTATTACCATCTAATGTGACTCTAATGTGAAAGAATTAACATTAATGCATTAAAATGAGTTCATATGAAGACCTGTGAAGAGCATTTATAACTATTCAGAAATCCATTAAGTACTATAATTTCTAAGATTCATCACAAGCACAAAGAATCTGTCTCTCAAAGGGACAGAGGCATAGGTACACCGAGGTACACTTTCATTACACACTCATTCCATCTCAAATTTACATCTTTATGCTTACCCAAACTTTCTTATTGTGTTAGTAATTATACAACAGATATAATGTCAGGAAAAGCATCTGCATTAAAATATGCATTTGAAAGATGTTATGTATTATTTTAAGTATATAAATTATATTTATCTATTTCAAATGATGAATCTTTTGTTAGTAAACTTAAAAGTAAGCAGTAAAAATGCAATGAATGATATATTTATTGCCTTCAATTAAGTGCTTGGTGTTAAATTTTTCTTTTAATTGGAACATACTGATAATTACATAAAATAAGGCATCACTTTGTCTTTCTCTGAATACTTTCTGTTTCTTCATTCAAGAACCTAACAATGTATTTCCACTGAAATATCTCACATTCTCTAGAAGGTAGGGCCACAAGTTTGTTCAAAGAGCTCTGGTTGTAAAGTTATCATAAACATAATTACTCAGGTGAGTGACTTTATTGAGGACTCAAACAAGGAGAAAAATCTCTCTGGATTTGGGCATTGAGTGGGAACCATATCTTATTTTGAGAAGAACCTCACCTCATGTGTTTTGCGTTTCCATAAAAATTATTAGAAGCTATAGCTGTCCTCTAGAATGGACATATTCTTTCTTGTCATGTAAAATATTATAAACTCAAAAGTAGTAGATCTCATGCTCAATGTTTTTGCCACCATGAATAAATTAGTAAGTAAAACACATAGGATAAAGATAGTGAATTGGGACTACATAAAAGAAAGCATTGATGGTAGTTACTCAGGCTTTAGATTTGAAGGAAACAGATTGTCTAGCAATATGGAAATGGGGAAAACCCTTGGAATCTCAGCTTTCATGAAGGTGGAAGGTGGAGAAGCTGATGACAGTGCTTTACAGTTAATACATGAAAAAAATATACATCATCAAGACACACAGTGTTTGGCACGAGGCCAGGAGTCTTCTGAAGTTGACCATGGGTGGGCATGCACAAGAGATTCCATGAGGCTTGGAATAGTGGGAAGAGCATTGAGGCTGTTTGTCCACTTTCTGCATCTGTGCACATTGATTTTGCCTCTTCAGTTAGTTTACCTGTGTGTGAAGTCAGAGAATCCTGTAGCTAACTCCAAATGTTTATGGGTTTGTCTTTCACACCAGGGAGACTGTTACTAGTTGTGTATTAACAATTAATGATGCAGGTTATTTTGCAGAATTATATTTATGATTAAATATAAAATCTTTTAAAAAGATCTTAGCTCATTCCATAGGAATTTTTGCTATTTGCCCCTCTTTAAATCTGTAACATTTCACATCTTCTATTAATAATTATCCTGAAAATTGGAAGCACAGGTATTATTCCTTTTATTTTTAAAGAGCTGTACTAAATCATCTTGCTTAACTTTTTCAGAGGAAATACAATATACATGGTCATCACCATTTTTTAAGGCATTGTAACTCAGAATATATTTTACTTAAGGAAAAAAAGCTAAAATTGCGAAATCCTCCTGCTATCATTATTTCAAAAAGTAATATCTTCAGAAGGAAACTAGTGCATATTAACAAGTGTAAGATAGAACTTTTTGATGGTTGCATGATAACAATGTGACATTATAACATGATATCATATCTAAATAATTCTGATAAAATTAAAAACAAAAGCATACAAAGAGCTCCATAACTTTTCTGTTCAACCTTAATCAAAAAAGTTATAGTTTTTAATCTTTGCACGTATTATATATAAATCTGTGAACATAAAACTTTGGGAGTATTTCTAAAAGTTACAGTTTGTCTTTATGTGGTGTAACAGTTGTACAAAACCTTTCTTTCTGGAAACATATGAACTTATGGGTATTACATCTTAACCAGGGAACAGTGGTGGTTGTTGTAGTGGCTGCTTAGGACATACATTGATTATTAGTATCAGCAATTCTGATCATACAAATTGAAGCCATTTAAAGGAAGAAAGAAACTGCCACTTATCCTATCACATTTTAATATGTGGTGAGGATATTTTAATATAAATAACATTCGTACCTGGGATTTCTATGTGGCAGGTGGTACAGATCAAATGCATCATGGTAAAATCAGTTCCTACACCAAGAGTCTCTGTTAGTATAATCAGGTGTTTGTCAGGAAAGCTGGGGGCATGTTTAGAAGAGAATACAAGTGGTTCAACTTTCCTGAGTGATCAAATGAGAGAATAGATTACAGGCCTACTGATAATGTATGCGTATATTGCTTTAAAAAAAAGAAAAGCAAAGCTTGGGAACACGTGTATTTATAGTACATCAATTCCATATCACTGACATTATTCTATGTGAATAAAAGCATTTTCATAGTTATAATTTAGTTGTATTAAAATGTTTAAATTACTTATCAATAAAAAATACAGAAAATGAAAGTCTAACATTACTTAATTTTAGAGCTATTATAAAGTTGTGGCAAAGAGGATCTCAACAAAACTTACAAGTTTTTATAGACTTGGTAAAATCACATTACCTGTTTACTGATTTTTTAATATTAGCCATAAACAACTGATCACTGTTCCCTCTTTCTCTCTCTTCTAATTATGGAACTGAAGATTGAATCGAGGGATACTCCACCACTGAGATCAGGTTGCTGGTGCTGGCTTGAACTTGTGATTTTCAAGTTCAGCCTCCAGAATCACTGAGAATACAAGTGTGTCCCACTGTGCCCAGGGACCACCCCAATCTCCTTAACACAGCTTTATTGAACTTTTACATATGATTTTTTCAGTAATAAAAAGCAATGAAAATAGCATATACCTCACTTGTCAAATTTTCTTTTTTTAATGTATCTAAAATATGAGCAACTGAACTAAATTTAGGGTAGAAACTGAACATAAATATAAAATCCCCACCGTTTTTTTTTTTTTAGTTCTCAGCAGGGCCCTGAATAAATTAGCATTAAGTGATAGCTTAAATAATTAAGGACATTACAGGAGTGAAACATCAAGCACCTTATCAAAGGAGTTAATTAAAGCCCAGTCACTCAGGTGCTCATTACCACATTTAATTTAGCATAACAGGATCACTGGTGGGCTGTCACAGGGAAAACCTGTAGACAAAATCCATGTCATTTGTACCCCGAGAATATTTTTGTTTGTGATATAAAGATTTCTACATATCACAAATACTCAATTAAGCTTGACACTAAACAAGATAGTAAGTTTCATTCATTCAGTGTGCCTTTAATCAACACCCATGGTGTTTCTTGAAAATAACATTCATATTAACAATCTGCTTCTCAGAGTGGCTGGAGTCTCTTCGACATCTCTATTTTGTTTAATGTGTGGGACTCACACGGGGAGGGGGAATGTTGCTCAGTTCCCAGAAATGCTAATCTTGTTCTTACTTTTCTCAAGGTTTTTTCCTAGGTACTACCGAATTTCTGTGATATTTTAGGAAGTCACCAGAGTCACCTCTGCTGAGATCAGATATTATCACCTTCATTTGATGAATGGAAAAATAGAGATGGTGAAAACTTACTCCTCTAACCACATGTCCAAAAGTCAACAGACCTGAAAGCAAAGATTCAAATCCACCCAATCTGGCACCAGAGCCAAGATTATTTTCAGTACATTACTTTGTCCCTACAAGAGCTGGAAATACAGATGTTTTACACAAATTCTTTCATTATCCAGGTATATCTTTCTCTTCAATAAAACTTTCATCCAGAGTAATCCTTTCTTTTTTCTTTTAATACCTTAAATATTTGAGAGAAAATTTTCATTTCTTTCCTGAGAGAAAAAGAGGATTTAAAATTCCATATCATTTCAAATCATGATTTATCTCCTCAGAGTAACTAGAATGTCTCTCAAAACCACAATATTTAATTTTTATTTAAATTTTTAAGATAAAAATATTTGTTGATTAATGTTATCTTTGCTTTTCATGTTAGTGTGAACTCAGTCAACATTGGAAATCAGTGTTCTTTTGAGTCTTTGTAGGTATGACTCTTGAAATCCTCTACCAAGTAATAGGCTATGTGCATTTTCTTACTGGCCACTATAAAGTCTTTCTTTCTTTTCCATGGGATTGGTCAAAGTCAGCAATGGGCAAGGGGATGGCAGTTGTTTAAAAATCCCATTTGTCTGATATATGCCTCTGGTCTGGAGTAGTCCCTTAAGTGCTGCTAAGGTTTGAATGAGTCCCTTCCAAATTTCAGGTGTGGAAACCTTGCCAATGTAATGGTATTAGGAGGTGGAACAAAAGATAGAAATAACACAAATGTCCATGGGCAAATGAACAAACACACAAAATACAGTATATACATACAGTGGAATGTTATTCAGCCTTAAAATGGAAAGAAATCCTACCAGGATCATGTGCTTTAGGATTAACCTGAAAGACAGTACATTATGTGAAATAAGCCAGTCATAAAAAGATAAATACTGTATGATTCTTTGGATATGAGATATTGAATGTAGTCAAATCCAGAGAAGCTTGAGGTAGAATAATGTTTAATGGGTCTAGAGTTTCGCTCTGCAAAAATGAAAACATACTGAAGATTGGTTGTACAACAATGTGAAAATACTTAACATGTGTACACACTTAAAAATGGTTAAGATGATGTATGTTATGGTTCTTTGGCACACTTTTTTTAAAAAGGGAGTAAATGTTGATGCTCTGCATTTACAGAGGAGAAATGATTTCTGCTTCCTGTTTCCTTTTGAAGTATTCTTTACGGTTTGATGTTTGCACTCCATGCGTATATTATATTCAAAATAAATGTGTAACATATTTTTAAAAGGGGAGGAGTCTTATTAGATGATTAGGTCATGAAGGCTTTCCCAGGTGGCCTTAAAGACCTCATAAAAGAGGTTGTTTAAAAGGACTCTTTGGTGCTACTTTTCTGCCACCTAAGGACAAAATATTTCTCCCCTCCAGCAAGCACGCATTTGTCACCCTCTTGGAAGCAGATAACAAACCTACTGGCACCATGATCTTTGACTTTCTAGTGTCTAGAATTGTAAGCAATAAATTTCTGTTCTTTATAAGTTATCCAGTCTGTGGTATTTTCTTATAGCAACACAAGTGGATTAATACAATTGCCAGATCTAAGCTGACACAGAACTTTTTTTTAATTTGAGGAATATGATAGTCCTTATTCACCTCATCTATGGATTTGTAGATTTGTAACATTGTAACAATTTGATTTATTTAAAATGTAAATATATTGACTTGTTTTAATACAATCAACCACCCTTTCTCTCCATTTCTCCCCTCCCATTGGAGTGCTTTACCTCGCTTTTTAATTTATCATTTATGACTTGTCTAGAAATGCCATGATTTCTGCTTTACATGCCATATTTGTTATCAAAGGTTCTAGGAGTCTCAGGGCAAACTCTTTTGCGTTTCATTTTATTCCGTGTAAAACACTGCTGATTAAGCTTCCTTCCCCACCCTTTTTATTTTATTTTGAGATAAGAGTCTTACCAAGTCACCTAGTCAGGCCTCAAACTTGCAATCCTCCTGTTTCAGCCTCCTGAGTAGTTGGGATTACAGGCTTGCTACCATGCCTGACTGTTTTTCTCTATGCCTCTCATTTGAAGAAAGAATCATGTTCTTAGTCATAATTAGATACATGTATTCTTTTTCCATAGATAAGGATGTTTGTTGACTAAATTCTAAATAGTTCACAGTTGCTTTGCTTCATATATAATCCATGAAAACCCAAGATTATGTTAAAAGTATCATTTGGAAGCAGAGGAATTAGATTACAGAGTTTGAAAAATACATTTTCAAAATATTTGACTTGCAGGCTTGAAATGCATTTCATGTCATGTTCTTTTTTTTTAAAATTATTTTAAATTTTAGATGGACACAATACCTTTACTTTATTTCTTTATTTATTTTGAGCTAAAACCCCAGCCCATATCATGTTCTCTTGTTTTAAAAGAAGAACTTTATTTTACTAAAACAAAATTAAGAAGAGAAAAAAATAAATTCTAAGTTGCAGAAAATGCTTTCATCAGCAGCTTATAGCATTCAACTCCCACACAGATGTTAGAAAGCATATTATCAATCACTTCCAAGTAATCTGTAATACAGTGCAGATCTGTCACCAAAGTAAATTCAGGTGGTCAAATGGGAACACAGAAAACTATAATTTTTTAAGAAAAAAGTGGTATTATTTTTACAATAGTGAACTGAACCTATTTTCTTTTTAGTAATATCTTAATTTTTATTGTCCTCCAAAAGCCCTTAATGAATTTAATATATTGTTATCATGAATTATAAGATATACAAATATTTATCATGAGTTATAAGGCATATAATAGCTACGCCACCAACGTTTGTCAAACACTCTTATTTTTGTCATAATTTTTTTTCACATACTTACTTTTTTTTTAAAAGAATTAACTTGAGATGCAACTGAAAACTGAAACTTTGTGACTCTCAATGATCTCAGTTGCCTCTTGCCTTCCTCAGAAGTAACCATATGCTCATTTGGATGTGGGCACTATGTATTATATGTTTTTTCTGTCTTATTTTGTTTATTACATAAAGAAGAATTACAATATTTCAACTTTATATTATTTACAGTTCCTATTTTGTTTTGAACCTTTCAATAAATATGCATAACCTTCATTTCTGCAATAAAATCTTGGGAGAATTTGTTTATTAATTAGACTTTTTTTTAAAAACAAGCAATTATCATTTTGTTAAAATGCACCATTATAACAAGACTTTGTTATCTTAATGATTTCTGCACTTACTTTAATTATGCTCTTCTTTTCATTCCCTCTTTTTTCTGTTACTTTTCAAACATTTTAAGTAATACACATAATTATTTTTATTATAGTTGGGAAAGTAACATTTTTCTTACTAATTTTTATTAATAGTGTCAGAATAATGTTTAATTAGGTATTTAAATATGAATAAAGAAGATACAGATAACTTGCCCTGTATTACACTAAAGGATTCCATATGAACACAAACTGAAGTATAGGTCATGGATCCTGACAGTGTCTCTTGTAACCATACATTTCTCAATTTCAAATTTGGAGGACAATTTGTTTAAAAAGTTTTTCAAGTATTAGGAATTGTGCTGAGCATGGTGATGCACACCTGTAATCCCAGTGGCCCAGAAGGCTAAGTCAGGAGGATTGACAAGTTTGAAGCCAGCCTCAGCAGTTTAGCAAGACACTCAGCAACTTAGCGAGACCCTGTCTCAAAATCAAAATAAAAAGGACTGGGGATGTGATTCGGTGGTAAAGTGCCCCAGGTTCAATCCCCAGTGCAAAAAAAGAAAGAAAAAAGAAAAAGAAAAAGAAAAGAAAAAGAAAGGAAAGAAAGAAATGAATGAATTAGCTACTGGAGTAATCAAGACAGTAATGTTTACAAAAGAAAAAATACGCATATACTACCCAAATTTTCTTTTGCTTGTTTTTAAACAGTTCTTAATAAAGATAACTATTTCTCTGTGTGTGTTTGTGTGTATGTTTGCCACTTAAATATGGTACAATTGATTTTTTTCTTCTAAAGCAGGTGGCTAACACTGAATCAAGTATATATAAAAATTATTTAGATCTCCTACATAAGATGCAAGTGATTTTCTCTGAGATTGGAAGTCAAAATAATAGCTGTATCACGGGGATAAAGGCATCTCTTCTCATAGGCTGAGAATGAATTCCAGAAAACACTCATATGAAGACTTTGTAAACTAATGTAGAAAATTAGAATTCAGCTGAAGCAGATGAAATGTTAATGCCAAATCTCACTGAAATAAACTAGCTTCCATTTGAAGAGTTTGCTTCTTGAATATATAATGTCTTGCATGTTAAAATTAATACTTCACAGGTTATTCTTACTTAATTTTCCATACAATTTTCCCAGAAAATGTTTTTATTCTTTCAAAGGACACTCTGTGACTCACGTATATAAACTTACACCTCTATTCTGTACTATGAAGAAGCACAAAAAATGAAGATTTAATGACTTTAAAGTGAAAACTAACAAAATGAAGATCTAACAACATTCAAGTGAAAACTAGAATTGATTCAAATAGCCAGAGCACTAATACATTGCATTCTGTTATTTCAAATTGACTAATGGGTGGTCTTTTAAAACAGATGAACAAATAGCGACAACAGCAGACTAGCACTCCATCTACAATAAATTATTCCACTGCATTTGGGAATCTTACAGCCAAATGGCTGAATCCATGAGCTCTTGAATAAACAAACTTCAGGATTAGTACTATATCATGATATTAAGTTAGGACTTATTCATCTGTTAAATAGTAACAACAGAACAACTCCCAATAACTCTCAGAGTTGTTGGGAGAAGTAAAGGAAAAAGCTCATTAAAATTGTGGCTATTGTGGTTTATTTGACATATAAGTGAATAACTATACTTTGTGATAAAGAGACAATTCTATGAGGTATGGTCGTATTAGAGTATAGAATGGAAATATATTTGAAAGGATAGGAGGGATTTTTTTTTTAAAGATGAAGTTTGAAGAAATAAAAGGAGGAAAATATCAAAGGGTGAGGAAACAGAATGAGGAAACAGAGAGAAGCAACAGAAAGTGAGGTGCAATAAGGGGAAGAGTTTATTAGTTGACACAAACTGAATGGGATATAGTCTTGGCAGAGGGGTTGACAGGAAAGACAGATGATGGGATGCTTTGATTGTACTTAAAGGAATAGTGACCAACATGTTTAAAATTTATTTTTCTTCGTATATCTATCTACATATACAGGAAGCTTAGAGAACTTCAAATCTCAAAGAGAACTGTCTGAACACATGATTGCCTAATAGTCAAATGATGAAGACAGATTCTCTAAAGCAGCAAAATGACTCATTGGGTATGAGGTATCTTCAATAAGATTATCAGTTTTTTTCTAATCAGAAAAACTGTAATTCAAAGGTAGTAGCATGCCATATTCAAAGTCTCAAAAGAAAAAAAAGTTAACCCAAAAAGTGTATATTCAGCAAATCTATTTTCCAAAAATGAAAGAGAAAAGAACATGTTCCCAGATAAACAAAAAAAATTAGGAAACTCATTTCTGGCATATATACTCTACAGGAAATACTAAAGGCAATATCTGGGCTGAAATGAAGGGACAATAGAAAAAAACATGCATTCATATGAAGAAATAAAGGATATTATCCAAAACAACTATATGAGTGCTCTGGACTGAATCCCTGCATTTTCCTCCACCAAAATTCATGTGTTGCAGTTGTAACCTTCAGCAGAATATTTGGAGGTGAGGCCTTTGGAAGATATACAGTTTATGAGGATGGAGCTCATGCTATAGTTAGTATTCATGATGGTTGATTTTGAGCATCAGCTTAAGTGTATTAAGGGCTGCCCAGATAGATGTTAAAAGATGAATTATTTTCAATGCTTTTGTAGGCACTAAAATGCTCTCTCTTCTGCTGAAAAAGAAACTCAGGTCGTTTGGCATTTGATGAGAATTATTGGGCTGCCCCAGGTGAGGATATTTCCAGAAGAGATTGGCATTCGAATTAGTAGACTGAGTAGGGAAGAGTGAACCACAATATGGGAAGGCATTATCCAATTGGCATGGAGTCCAGATGGAACAGGAATACAAAGGAAGGGTGAATTCTTTCTTTTTTTTAATTTTATTTATTTATTTTTATTTACTTATTGATTCATTGAACACAAATGGAGTACAGCTATTGTTTCACTGGTTGTACACAAAGTAGAGTCACACCATCTGTGCGTTCATGCATGTACACAGGGCAATGGTATCTGTCACACACTCTGTTATTAATTTTCTGGGTTCTCCAGCCATTGGACTCTGGGACTCAAACAGCATTTGGGCCTTTGGCCTCAGACTGAGAGTCACCATTAATTTTCCAGGTCTGAGACTTGGACCAAATAGTTTGTTGCACATGGGAGGGGTCCCTGGTCTAGGTTTTTGGCCTCTTAATCAAAGCATTGAGCAAGGCACACAGGAGAAGTAGGCACAGTGTAGATTTATTGAGTTTATCCTATAAAGCAGAGTGAACTCAGCTGGAGAGGATGACTCAAGGCCCCATCTAATATAGTGGAGCCCACTTTGACTGGGCTATGCTATTTCATCCTCTTCTCCCCTAGACCTGGGGTTGACTGACACCTTGATTGACACTGATCCTGACATAATTATGTCTTTTTAACTGTGCAGGCATATGCCCCTCACCCCCATACACACATCCCTGAAAATGCAGAGGGAGAGTAAACCTCAGTGGTAATGATATATTAGCCAGCAACAGGTCAGTCCCTTGGACTATTTGTATGCCCATTATCAAGGACTTTCTCTTTAGGGTCTTGAATTTTCCTTGTGGTCTTCTGTCTTCCTCCCTTTAACCTCAAGGGAGGTTTCCCAATTTCACTTCACAGGAAAAGATTTCAGGCAGAGTGTTAGGTGGGACTGAGACACCCTAGGGATGGTACCCTCTTTAACCTTTTCTATCCCTTCCTCAATCCCTATCTCCTACCTAACAAGATACAATGCCAATTTCCCTGGTTCCCAGCTTGCCAATGAACTCCTAGGAGACTTTTTAGCTTCCATTATTGAGCCAATTTTTCAATAAATCCTACAGGTTTTGTCTCTCTAGAGAACCCTGACTGGAAAAGTACTCTTATTAATAGAAAAGAGAAAGTGAGAAAGGTTGCTGTATTCTCACTGCTCTCCAATTGAGTGAGAAGATGGCCACCTCCAAATCAGAAAGGTGTCTTTGCCAGACATCACATCTGCCAGGAATACGATCTTGTCAATTAATGGATAGACAGTTAAAAAATGAAGAAAAGCAACAAAACCAGGAGTACAAAATTGACAAACTTTTAACTAGATGAAGAAAGGATAACTAAAGTCATCAAAAAGAGAAGGGACACTTTAGAGCAAAAGATATGAAAGAATATCATAAACTATTAGTCTTCTACAAAATAAGTAAGTGAAATGAAAAAGTTCCTAGGAAGACACAAACTGCAAATTTGACTCAAGAAATAACAGAAAATCTGAATAGACCTGTCACAAGTGAAGAGGTCAAAATAAGAGGAAAAAATTACCTGTACAGCAAACTTGGACCCTGATTGCTTCACTGAAAAATGCTATCATACATTTTAAAAATTAAGACAATCCTTCACAAATTCATTAAAAAGTAAAAGAGGAGAAAACACTTTCTAAAATGCCATCTAAAAATGAAATTAAGAAACCTTATTTAGACAGCTTTAAAGAAAATTAAATATTTGGAAATAACAAAAATTCAAGATTTGTAGACTGAGAAGCACAAAAGATTGTTCTACAAGAAGTTCTAGAAAGGCTAAATAAATGAAAAGATGTCTATGTCCCTGAATGGGAAGACTTACTTCTGTTTAGATGGTAATACTCTCCAATTTATTTATGGGATCTGGATATCAAAACAAAACAAAGACATCACAACAAAGAAAATCATAAATCAATACCTCTTATGACAATGTCAAAAGCTTTAACAAAATACTCACAAAACCTATCTGGCAACATATAAAATGGATTATACACCATTGCCTAATAGTTATGATACTAAGAATGCAAGGTCTGTTTAAAACCCCAAATCAATCAATATGATTTATCACTATCAATCAAGGATGAAAACCACAATTTAATACACGTAGAAAAGCATTTGACAATCAATTGTAATTAGTGATAAGAAGTTTCAAGAAAATAAGAGGAAGTAAATTTCCTAAACCTAATGAAAGGCATGAAACTAAAGGAGACCAGGTAACAGGGAATATCACGAAAAGTGGGAAAAGCTTCTTGCTCTCCATCCTATAGCAGGAACATAATGTTCATGCTACAGATCCTAATCAGGGCAATCAGACAATAAAAGAAAGTAAAAAAGGTATTCAAAGTGGAAAAGGAAAAGTAAAATTCTACTTTCAGATGACATGTTCTTATTTGTAGAAAATCCTAAGAAATTCACAATTCTTATTTATAGAAAATTCTAAGAAATCAGAATTGATAATTCCGACAAGGTTGCAGAATATAAAATCAATATACAAAATCATTTGGGTTTCCATACTCAGAAATACACAATCTAAAAATGAAATTAAGAAACCTTATTTATAATATCATTAAGGAGAATGAAATACTTGGAAATAACAACAAAAATTCAAGATTTGTAGACTGAAAAGCACAAAAGATTTTTCTAGAGGAAGTTCGAGAAAGTCTAAATAAATAAAAAGATGTCTGTGTCTCTGGGAAGACTTATTACTGTTTAGATGGCAATACTCTCCAATTTGATCCACATATTTAATGCAATCCCTACCAAATATCCACCTGCCATTTTTAGAAATAAACTGACAATCTCATTACAAAGCACATACAAAAATGTAATAGTTCCAGAGCAGTCAAAATAATATTTAAAAAGATCAAAGTTGGAAGGCTTACACATTCTGATTTCAAAATTTACTACAAAACTTCAGTAATCAATAAAGTGCTTATGATACAAGTATGGACAAATACATCAATAGAATAGATGTGAGTGTCTAGAAATTTGACTTCACACTTATGATCATTTGATTTTAGGATTCTACTAAGACAACTTAGTAGAAGAAGAATAGCCCTTTCAACAATTGTGTTGGAACAGTTGGATATCCACCTGCGATGAAAGAATTGGGACCCCTATGTCACACAATAGGTAAAAATGAACACAAAAATGAATCAAACCTACATATAAAAGATAAAATTATAAAGCTTTAAAAAGGGAGAACATAGAAGTAACTTTGCGTAACCTTTAGATAGGCAATGCTTTCTTAGACATAGCACCAAAAACACAAGAGAAAAAAACATAAATTAGACTTCATCAAACTTAGAAAACTTTTGTATTTCAAAAGAAACACCCAGATAGTGAAAAGACAATGCACAATGGGAAAAATGCTTACAATTCATATATTTTACATGGCACTTAGGTTTAGAATATATTATGATCCATTACAAATTAACAGTGAAAAGGCCAAATTAAAAATGGGAAAAGGATTAGAGTATCTCTTTCTCTGAAGAAAAGCAAAGATAAAAAGAGTGTATGAAAAAATGTTTAGCACCTTTATTAGGTAAATGTAAATCAAAGCCTCAGATAGATATTACCAATACCCAGTGGAATGATTAAATCAGAAATACAGACAATAACAAGTGTAGATGAATATAAGGAGAAATAGAAATCCTCAAAAGTTAGTGGCAGATTTTAAAGTCATGCAACCATTTCATTAAAAAAAAATTGGTATTGCCTCAAAATTTACCTATAAAGTTACCATATGCCCCAGAATTTGACTCCTAAGTGCTACTCAAGAATAATAAACACACATCCTCATAATTATTTGCACGTCAATGTTTAGAGTTGCATTGTTGATAAAAATAAAAAGAAGAAACAGTCCAAATGTCCATCAGTTGATGAGTCTTTAAATGTAAATGTATATTCATACAATGGAATTCACTCATAACAAGGAATGAAGTGTTAACACATACTACAACATGGATGAATCTTTAAACATCCTGATAAAGGAAAGGAACCAGTCACAAAACATTATATATTGTATTATTCTATTCAAATAAAACGTCCAGATTAGGCCAACTAATGATACAGAAGAGATTATTAGTTACAAGAAACAGGGGATGGTAGAATGGAGAATGACCACTAATGGATATGGGGTCCATTTTCAGAGAGCTAAATAATTCTGACAGTGAATGGGAATGATGAATATACAATTCTTTTGAGTATTGTAAGACAAGAAGTTGTGCACTTTGATATGGACAGTATGTAATGAAGTATGTATCAAAAAAGCTTTCATTACAAAAAGTAAAAAAGAAATAGGCTTAAATGAAAAAGTTGTTTTATCCAAAATGCAAAGCTCAACTTCATTATCTAAAATTCTTAGAGAATATAATAAACAATTAAAAAGAAGATTGTCTTCATGGGAGTTTTAAAGGCATATTCCAGTTCACTATATCCATTACTGTTTACATTAAAATGATTTTGGGAAATTGTATGAATTCACAAAATTTGCCTAATAGAGAGCAGGTGGAATGAAATTCACAGTTCAAAGTATGAGAGGAGCACAAACCCTTAATATGATGTTCAAGATTATCAGAATATCTCTAATTTGAGATAAAAATAAATTTATTTTCATGCAAAACAAAGTTTATTCTCATTTACATTCTGTTGCAAACATGATAAGAAACAAACAATTTGACAAGTTGAAAATCAAAAGAAACTAAAATTACTTTAGGATGAGATGTTCTAAATGTCTTCATTGGAATAAACAAAACAAAACGAAAAAATGGAATATGACTATATTAGACTGTCATTTACTTCTCTTTCATGGTAAATTACATGGAATGTATTTTAAGGATTCCAATTACATTTTTAAAGCTTTAAGAGAAGAGTTTTTCTTTGTTCTGAAGTCCCATTAAAACAGATTACTGATGTTAATTGATGCATATTAGAGAGTGACAATGCTTTTTTTCCCTTTTCTACTAAATTTAAGTGCAGATCTTTGCACATTGAAACAAAAAAGGAATATATGAACTAAAAATTAAATGATACCAAAATAACATCCATCTTAGTTAGACTGACCCATCCTGGTGCTGAATGTTGAAAGGGTTCACATAAAGTTTAAAGACAAGAAGAGAAACATTAAACACTTACTAAAATGAACTTCTGTAATCATATTCATGCAAATAAAAGATAAATATTAACTTTATCTAATTCATAATGCAGTCTGTTTGTGATTTTTTTTTAAATTTGGTTGATAATACATATATTTTATAAATCATTGAGTATGTATTATTCTTTCTTCACATTGTATATGTTGCAAAATATATAATTTATGTTATTCCCAAGCACTGAGATTCTAGAGTGAAAGAAAAACTTCTAGAATAGTTGGTATAAATTATGATAACCTTCATTCATTTGAATAAAAAATAAGGTTCTGGAACTGCCAGGTGTTCCTTTTACATTCAACAAGGAATTACCTGATAACCATAATAGAAATTTATTTCAGAATATATAGGGTATAATTTAGATGGCCCTTTGGTTAAAGGGAAATGTTTAAAAAGCACTTCCATATTGTACAGCATTTGGAAGTATCCTTGTTCTTCTATAAGGACTTTTTAAACTTCCATGATAAAACCATCCCTACACCTGTTTATATGGCAGATAAATAGCACTTAAATAGCACTTTTCATAAGGTATTTCAACTTATTGGTGTGCCAGTCTATGCAAGACTCGAGTCAATGTTATGCCTGTGGTATTTATACACACTATTTTGCTGGTATGTTTTTCTTTGGAGTTTTGCTAATAAAAGAAAAAATGATTTCTTGGACACTTATTACAACTTCAGATGATACAGAAAAAAATTAAATGCTAAAATCTTTATTATTTCATAGAATATTATGGTGTTGACAATTCGAGATTTCAAAGTCTCAAATATAGTAAATTTACATGAAACATGAAGTATAGTAAATTTACAAGTCTGAGATACACGAATAAAATACATATTCATGTCTCAAGGAGATGATTTAAATTTTTTCAAAGAATACATACATGTGTGTATTAAGATTTTTGTAGAATCAATTGAGTATGAATTAAAGGAGATATTCTTTTGTTCATCGGTAGAAGTAACACATGAGAAACATATGTGTGTTACAATGATCTCCCTTAGGAGAAAAAAAGAAGAGATTTAGCACAACTTCTACCTTGATTTCTGAAATAGATTTTAAGTATATTTTAGAAAACTAGAAGTGAAAGAGATTAGTTAAGTTGAATATAAGGACATGCGGGAGCAGTATTTTGCATGGTTTAAATAGTTTTTCTAATACAAATTATGTATGGAGAGAAGCATATTTTTTAACATGGTTTAAAATAGTTTTTCCAATATAGATCATACACAGAAACGCAAGTAAGAAAAGCTTGCCACCCTGGCCGCGTGGAGTCATCGGTACCACCTCAAGAAAGCTCGTCTGTCTAGTGGCTCTATGGGGGATGTTCATTATCTTCTTAAGTTTACCAAGGTCTAAGGTATGCCTGAGCCATGCGATTTCTGAAACCCAATTCTGTCAGCAGATCTCAGTAAAAGTCTCAAGTTAATCACTAATGAGGGTGAGCACAGAGAAATGAAACTATTCCCATCCTCACAAGCAGCCCTTTTTATCCCTGCAGGAAGACCAAGGAAGGAAGAAAATAACCAGCCTAATGGTGAGTTAACAAATTGAAACAAGTTCCAGGGGGATCAAAATGCTAGATGTCTAAATGAATTATCTCCCCCTACACATCCCCCCACACACACCTTTTTTCTCTCCAAAATCAAATTTATCTGAAGAATAGACATTTGTATTTGGTTAAACTCAAGTCTCACATATATGGAGACCATCGCAGTTCTTTCAATGGGATTTACATATCTCTGCAAGGGTTCATGGGGTATTCATTTTAAAGTTGAAAAACTAATTCAAATTCCTTCGTGGAAACTTCATAGAAGTTAATGAACTGACTGTGTACTTGAGGAGAACTCTAATACATGTTTTTAATTCATCTGCACTTGATACCCAGTTAACATTGAAGGTAGCAAGGTGTTAATATTTTTTAAAGAAAAGTTGAAAAAGTATTACATATTATAAACTGAATAATATGAGAATGTGACAATTATAATAATGTATTTATGTTCCAAATTTGAAATATTTAATTATTAAAACTACTTTTGTAGTTCATATCTATAGATTCATTTCCCAGATTTAGCAAATAAAAATATAGAAAACCAGTTAAGTCAATTTTATCTGAAAATCAAAGTTAACTAATGTACTCCTTCTAATCTGTCAATTAGAATTGTCAATCTATACAAAAAACATTTATAAAATTTGTTGATTAGATCTGTACAAAAAACATCAGAAATATGCATGTATAGTTTTCCATATGACCTTTAGTAATGTGAATATAAAATATGACAATATGAACTTCAGTAATAAAAAGTGGGGAAAAAGATTAGAAAGTATTCCATTAGGCAAAACAATCGCCAAGCACATGCTGTCAGATGATCTATTTCACATCTTCCAGGGCAGGTTTCAAGCCGAAACATATGCAGCTGAATTGTTCCTTTTACACAGTGCTCTCAGGCTTATCTCAGTTTTTTTGACAGAGTCTGTACATAAAGCTCTTAATGGAAGCAGAAATCGTCTTCAATTATACCCAATGTCTAAAGGTGGGTCAGTCTAGCTTTTTAAGCTCTTAAAATATCTCTGATTTTTGTCAGGGTTACCAAATTAATAGCATTCCATGAACTTTTGTCCTTACCAAGAAGTTAAAACTTGGAGAAACACACTACATACATTTTGATTTTTTTTTTTTTTTTCAGAAATTCCCCACATTAGGTTTGGTGATGAACTCAAGTTTTACATAAGAAGGACTCCAAGGCAGAGCAAGACAAGCATTGGCTGAGGCCTGTTGAGGTGTGAGAGCCAAGGCAGTAGTGGTCTCTGGTTTCATAAATGGAGGGAAACTTCATTTTCATTTTTAAATTTTTTTAATTCATTCAGGGAGCATTATATAAGCACTTACAATAGTATATTCTAGGCATTGGAAATATTGCAGTGAAAAAAATAACTATTTCTGCCTTCATGGAGCTTACAGTATAACTTGGGGAGACAGACCATGCATTTACTATTTTAATTTGGACAATAATTGTGTGAAAGACAAAAAATTCTTTTTCTTTGTCCACCTATCTACCTACACTGTCTGTATCATCAATCTTCTCACATCTATCTAAATTTGTCTCTTTTTATCCATTAGTTGAGCACTTTTATTGTATCTTTTTAGGTTCACCTTGATTAGGAGTAAGATAGAAAATTAGAATAAGATAGGAAATACACTCCACTACACACTATTGAAAGTACCAAATCTTTTTTTATATAATGGTGGATCAAATAAAGTCAATATGTATTTCTCTTTCAGTGCCATACCATCCTATGGCAAAAGCCATTGTTAAAGGAAGAAATGGTAAAATTTTTCAAATATTAATGGATTAATGCTTCTTGGAATTCAAAAATTCAACTAATTTTTAATTAGAAGCCAACTAATTTTTAATTAAAGTAAGTGAAATGTTTGTTAAATTTAATCTAAGACTCTTCTGATATTAATCATGGTCAAGTTCTGATCTTAATTTTATTAAGTCTATTATATGCTCTCAAGTTCTTTTTTCTTGACAAAATCAAATAGCACATTTAAATTATTTAATATCACATTTTAAATAACCAATAAATTCTCTTCAATGAGAGTAACCTAATAGATGATGAACTTGAAACATTTGGAAAAAAATAATCACTGCAAAGAAATATAATTTGTTTCTGTTAGCTTCATTATTTCTAACATTATTGTGCAATGGCAAAATTTTCTGTGAAATCTTTTAAATACTTTAATTAATGAAAGGAATTAAAGAACAAACTCTCCTAATAACTGAGACTTATTTCATATACTCAATTTTGAATTTTGAAGAAATGAATAAATTTTATTTTCAGGCATGAACAAAGAAATGAATATTCACATTGATTCAACCCACAGTTTTATAGAAAATGAATATGATGGTTCCCTTCCTCAAAAAGCTCATTGACAGGTAGAGGGTTAGACATAAACTCAAACCAGGAAATATGAGAATCACAATGATATGGATTTAAGGTGTCATGATAGTAAAAGATGATTCCAAAGAGAGGGTCAACAATTGTTATGGCTTCTGGCACTAGTTGTTCTGTAAGCATTTTATATGTATTCACTTTAATAATCAAATCGCTCTGTGGAATGCTATCTGCATTATTATTGTTATTATTGTTTGGGGAAAATGAATCAGAAGGCATTTGCTTTAAGTAACTTGTTAATACAAAATAAGTGACATAACCTGAATTGTGAGTGTTCAGGGACAATGAGCTGAATGTATTTTTCATGCAGGAGTCTTAAAGAAATTCTTTTGATTTATTTTTAACTTGAAAGGTAAAACCGTGTAATTTATTGTGTATAATTTGATGTTTTGAATTATTTATACATTGTGGAATGGTTAAATCCAAAGAAGAATGATAGGAAAAACAAGTCCATTTAAGAACGAAGGATGAAAGCCATGAAAATGAAGCAGAGAAGTCCTGTATCAAATTATTAAACTAAATAAATTGACTTAATTTATCTAACAATATTATTTATTTAATTAAAGTGAATACATAAAATTATGTATTATTTACTTATATTGTTAAATTAATTATTAGATTCTTACTGAAGAGCCTGTTGGTTTCCATAATTAAGCCATTTTAATATGCTAGTTTTAACACTTACAACCACCATGCTGCAGCCATTCATATGGAAATAAGAAATGAATGTATTTTAAGAAAGTGTTTTATAATCTAAGTGTGAAGAGTTGTCTCTAACAATTCTTAGATTGCTACCTAGTCCAATTCTACTTTTTATAGCAAGAACAATAATAACCAAATTTTATTGAATGCTTACATTGCATCAAACTCAGTTCTAATTGCTTTATGTGAAGAACTTTAGTTTCCCAAGGAATGTATGGAAAATAAGATAAAAAATTTGTTTGTGTTCCCATATCTAGTAAAGGTAAAGCCAGGATTCTAATCTAGGTTGATGCGCAAATAACCAGTTTAACCACCACCACTCACTGCAGATGAAGAGTCATGTGATACGTCCATTTGATTGGTAGAGTGGAACCATCTCCAAGGATCTCTTCCTCAAGCACTATGCCCATTTTATGTTTCTCTAACTCATGAATGAAAGAGAATTGATCCCATTTGCAACATTAAAAAGAAGAGAAGAGGAAATGCTGGTAATTCATTACTCACTGTCTTGGAAAATAATAATTGTCTAGGTGCAATTAATAGTCAAAGCATAGAACCAGAATACATAAGCATCTTTTAATCTTAGCAGGTAAGCAACTCAACATTAATGGGGGTACTGTGACCACTGTTTTGATTACACATTGGGACTTAGTTACTCTGTAGTTACCTTTGCCTACAATGGCAAGTAGATTTAAAATTTTGAAAAGGTTATTTGCTGTATTTGTTACCAGTACTAACTTGTAATTTCTCAGAAGAGGATCTTCACTCTGTTAGGTAGCAGTTAGACATGAGCTGTGGGGTCAGGAGTAAGAAAATACTTAGTACACAGCAAAGCAGTTAATGAGCAGCCCTGCTTCAGGGGCTCCTGAAGGTCTGATAAGATTGTTGTTTCTGGCTCCTTGCTTGATCTCAGCCCTATCAACTATTCCTCTTACTACAGGCAGAAGATAGATAAATTTAGGGAAAGACAAAGAATTCAGCTCAGAAGGGCCTGATTGCTCAGACATCTTAAGCAAGACCCTGCACAAACAACACAGGTCAGAGATTTCCAGACCTAGGAAAGCAAGATGACTAAGATGGAGTCCATTGTAACTGTAAAACCAGTGATAATTAGGACCTGTCAGCTAGGCCAAGATGCCCAAGAGTTGCCCATAGATTGTTAGCTAATGTGGTCCATCCACCCAGAGCAAAGAGGTGATACTTGGGCAGAATTTCTAACAATCTCCCTCCTACTCCAATAAAACCTGGACCACAAAGAAGTAAGTTGTCACCCTTCTCTTTGGGAGGACCTACCTTCTTCCTTGAGAGTGTCTTTCCCCCATTTCTTTTCCATTGAAAAAATTTAGCTACATTTTTACTAAGTAACATGTCTTCTTGAAATACTCTCATGCAAGAACATAAGAGTGGAGAACATAACACAATCTTTGGTAAGATTTTATCTCTGTTATAAAATTTACCAATAATCATTAGAAACACTTATGACTGTGGATCAAGGACCTAGAAATCAGACCAGAGACTCTGCACCTAATAGAAGAGAAAATAGGTCCAAATCTTCATCATGTTGGCCTAGGACCAGATTTCCTTAACATGACTCCCAAAGCGCAAGAAATAAAAGCACGAATCAATGATTGGGATAGAGTCAAACTAAAAAGCTTTTTCTCAGCAAAGGAAACAATCAGCAATGTGAAGAGAGAGCCTTCAGAGTGGGAGAAAATCTTTGCCACACACACTTCAGATAGAGCACTAATCTCCAGAATCTACCAAGTACTCAAAAATCTTTATACCAAGAACACTAATAACCCAATCAATAAATGGGCCAAGGAAATGAACAGACACTTTACAGAGGAAGATCTATAAGCAATCCAAAGATTTATGAAAAAATGTTCAACATCCCTTGTTATAAGAGAAATGCAAATCAAAACCACCTTAAGATTTCATCTTACCCCAATTAGAATGTCTTTTATTAAGAATACAGGCAACAACCTGTGTTGGTGAGGATGTGGGGAAAAGGGTACACTCATACATTGGCTGGTGGGAGTGCAAGTTGGTGCAGCCACTCTGGAAAGCAGTGTGGAGATTCCTTAGAAAACTTGGAATGGATCCACCATTTGACCCTGCTATCCCACTCCTTGGCTTATACCCAAAGGACTTAAAATCAGATTGCCTCAGTGATGCAGCCACATCAATGTTCATAGCTGCTCAATTCACAATAGCTAGATTATGGAATCAACCTAGATGCCCTTCAGTAGATGAATGGATAAAGAAACTGTGATATATATATATACACAATGGAATATTACTCAGCCATAAAGAAGAATAAAATTATGGCATTTGTAGGTAAATGGATGATGTTGGAGACTGTTATGCTAAGTGAGATCAGCCAATCCCAAAAATCCAAAGGCCGAATGGTCTCTCTGATAAATGAATGATGATGCATAATGCGGGGGGGAAGGGTGGCAAGAATGGAGGAAGGATAGATAGCATAGAGGGAAGGGAGGGGTGGGGACGAGGTGAGGGGTAAAAGTAATAACAGAATGTGTGACAGATACCATTGCCCTGTGTACATGCATGAACGCACAGATGGTGTGACTCTACTTTGTGTACAACCAGTGAAACAATAGCTGTACTCCATTTGTGTTCAATGAATCAATAAGTAAATAAAAAAAAATTGCTTATCTGAAAAAAAAAAAGAAACACTTATGACTTACAATGGTGAGGACTTGGAGTTTACTACACCATATTAACAACTTATAGTATAATTTAAGACTTTCTCTAAAATTAACAAAATAAATTACCTCTTGAATTTTGAAATAAAGGCAAGTCTTAGATGAAGTGGCTCACACTTCTAAAACTTGAAATGTATGCTTGCCATTATACATTTATCTGCTGTACTCTTTTTCACACTATTCATCCACCATAGGTATTAACATATAAAGTTGAGAAAGTGTGTTTCTCTTTTTAAATCATAAGGAGAGATGAAGAAAGCAAATTAGGCAGCAGGCTGAAGAAACTCAGTGCAAGCTTCTATGCATGTGATTGCTGCTCCATACCTGGACTTGAGCTACACTATTTCACCCATTAAACTTGCCTTCTTCTCTGTGATGGTCTGATATTATGGAGTTGCATCTTACCTGAAAGTACTCTCTGCTATTCTCTTTCAAACTCTACCGACTGACAATGTATTGCAATTTCTAATAAAAGCAGTAGGACAAATAGTTTTGAAGTAGGGTAACCAAGTGCAATGATCTTATTCTTATTTTAGTTCTTCCTTTTCCTGGCCTACCTCATGATTCCCCTGTGCTTAGTGATTCAAGTTTAGGAATCAATCATCAGTTCCCTGGTCCCTAGTACCTGTGGCCTTATCACAACAAAACAGTAATACTGTTCTTGTAGAGGGTCAAGTCATCTGTACTCTAGAAATTTAAGAAAGAGTTAGCGGGGACTCCTTTGTCATTTTTTTTTTAATTTTTACAGACTTCATTTTGATTCATTGTACACAAATGGAGTACAACTTTTCATTTCTCTGATTGTGTGTGATGTACATTCATATGTAAATATAAAGTTATATGACACTTTCAAAATCATGACACTATAGATGAAAATAGTTTCCTAGGTACTGTATGCCTTGGTAGCATTACATGGTAGTATTCACTAAGTGGACTTATTTATTAGCACTGTAGGCCAACTGTGAGAAAGCAAACTCAGAAGAGCGTGTACAGCATCCTAAGCTTATAGCCTTTGGCATCTCCATTTGGGATTATTATCTGCTATTTAGAGATTGCAGATACTCAAATGCTCTGGGCCTTGGAAATTGTGCATCCCTGACTCTTTGCTGCTCAGTGTGACTTCTTTTGATTTTTAAATTCATTTTTTTCAGGTAGGAACACATAAGATTTTATAAAATAACCATGTCACCTATGCTCTTAGGTGAGTCAGCAAGCCTCTCACGCTGTCACTATAAGGGGGTTCAAGGAGTCAGAGGAGACCTCTATTTCTTTCAGACTCCTGACCCATTGCAGAAGAGCATTTAAGGATGTATCAGATTGTAGCAAAGAGTACAAGGTAAAGATACCCATTCTCAGAGCAGAATGCAGGCCATTTGGAGAGTGACAAGCACTTTGGGGGGTCTCAGGCTCTTCTTTTAAAAGGAACATTGTGATGGACGGGCATCAAAGGTGGGTGAGAATGACATCAGGGTGTTTATGGTAGTCTGCTCTTTTCCAGGATCTTCAGATTGACATGGCCTCTTCTGTCTGATGTTGGCATAGGAATATGCCAATATTGTAGATTTTTTAGAAGTATATCTCACTTGGTTTTATCGAATCTGAAAATTATGTTTTAATCTAAGTCACATTGTTTGTGAGCATTAAAACAAGGCAATTTTCATGAATGAACTTATGGTAACTTTAAGATTTACAGATTCCTCAAGAATTTGGAGGTAAAGAAAAAGAAAGATAAATTGAATCTCAAAAGAGAAGTGCCCATGAGCTATTGGAATACAGCAAATATGTGTCAAACTTTGAAATTCAAAACAAGCATGTGTGAGCAACCCAGCCCATGTTCTTGTCTTTTACCCTTGGCTCGGACCCTTGACTCCATGTCCTTGCCTAAAAAAGTAACACAAGGTCAGTGGGCAAGGGCTAGAGAAGCTGGTCTGAAATTGGATTACTTTGCCCTGGCTCCATCTCAAGTCCTGCCCCTAACTGTCCTTTAAGTGTTATCACCCCATACCAAGAAATTGCCGTATCCCTCTCTTGAGTGTATATTTCTTCCTTTACCCCACACTCTCACTTGAATGTATATCTGCTTTCCTAAAAACATCAGCCTGTGTCTCTGACTGGTAGGTCCTGAAATTCTTTTCTGTAACATATGCATAGGAAACCATTTGTCCTCAGGCAAATGCCCTCACCCCAACCACCCATCATGGAGCTTACAGAATCACAACTAGGGTCTCATGTCCCCTTTTGTGTTTCCTTTTTTCTATCTTTTATATATTTCTTTTTCTATCTTTCTTCAATGCCCCTGGGGTCTTTTCGGGGTTTTATTCTGATATTTAAGGGATCTGGTGTTAGAAAAAATACACCAAACCATGGTTAGCCAAAATGTTATGTTGAGGAACTCCCAGCAGCTAGTATAGCACTGAGATTTACGTTACTAGGGCAGCTTTTGTACTTAGCTTGGAGTCTGTTACAATGGAAGTCTAATCCCTGTATATATCTCACTTTAATGAAAAAGTGGGACACACGTTTACTCATTGGGGGTACATATAAGCTGCTTAGTGCCATGCAATCTGGGGGAGCCCTACCTGTTTATAGGAGTGACCTGGAAAAGCCACATCCAGTTCCTGGGATTCATGTGGCAGTTTGATGGGATATTATATATTAAGGTCCCTACTGTTGGATCACAGGCCCTGATTCTAAGAATCTGAGCTTGGAAGTCATACCTCCTGCTGGGACAAGGTTTGACTAAAATCTAACAAACCTGAGAAGGGAACCAAACGAATAAATTATTGGGTCTTAATCCATAACCTGGTCTCTAAAGCCTAGCTCTAAACTACTCACTTCACTGCTACCTACCCCACTGGTCTATATTTTTATAATGCTCAGTACTGAAGAGAATCAATTGCTTAAATTTTATTTCAAATCCCAAATGTGTCTCTATTAAGTTGGAAGTAGAAATATAATATTTGAAAGTCAAAATTATAAGAGATATAAAATTGAACTTGATTTTGTCATGTCTTCTCAATTGTTAGCATATAGCAGTTCTTTGCAGAGCTATGACATTGGGGTCAAGGTTTTCTGAGCCACTAGCAGCTTATAAGTAAATGAAAAAAAATAAAAATAACAAATTCAATACAGACTTCTTCTTATGCATTTTAGGAGGAAAAGAAAAAAAGGTAAAATAAATAAATAAATAAATAAATAAATAAATAAATAAATAAAGGATATCTATCTAATTTGTGTTTACATCAAAGCTAGGTATTTGCCAAGTCACTTCCTCCACCTCTACTCCCAGGTCAGTCCTCTGGCCCAAAGTATGTCCCAACTTCTGGACACATTTGCACCAGCGGAGTCCTGGAAGTTCTCAGCAATTTCTTGATCTGGGTGAAGGGGAAGCAGCCTTTTTAGGCTACTCTTTATCCAGAATAAAGACAGAATCAGATTACCAAGGGTCCAGCCCCAAATCCATTCATGTGCTTCAATCAATTTTACTTTACATCAGCCTGTGAAGCAGCAGGAAACATGGTTAAGTCTGTTTTATGACCCATTTTATTACTCTGAAAGCCTTTCAGACTGTTAGAAACACTGTTTCCACTAGGAAGAAGTTTCTGATTGGCCCCCTGCAGCCCTGGAAGGCCTTAGTGGATACTAGAATTTTCATGTTCAAGTCATTATCATTCTCATGATTCCCCTATTCTAATACTTGTGTGTATACACACAGTGAAATGATAGTTTCTATTATTGTCCTTATCCTAAGGCAAAAATGGGTAATAAATTAGATCCAATTATCTAGAGTGTCTATATGATTGTAGTATAGTTTTATTAAATTAAAGATAACTATCGGAATTGTTCCATTTTCTCAGCAATTAAATGCCCAGTAAAACTACCGAGAGAAGAACCTTGCATATCTAAGCATAAAGACTATACATTTTAGTTTAGGCTAACATTTATCTTAGGATATAAAATTGACCCAATGTGTAATCTAGGATTTTGCCTTTCTGAGTCTCTACTCACCTATAAAACATTACAAACGTACCACATCATCTACAAATTCCTGATTTCAAAGATACTATCATTCTCCTATGGATTTTTTCCTGGGTTATCATAAAACATTTAATTATCATTAAGAGAATTTTGTTAAAACATAAAATTGATTAATTCGATGTTCCAAATTTGTCAATTTATCAAAAAAATCTCAAATACAGAGAATTCAATAATTTTCCAAGTAAATGCTGTAATTCAGGATAAAGGAGGAAATATTTGTGATGACTTATGTTTTTTTATATTGTGTCAATGCAATAATTTTTTGAAAAAATTAAGAGCAGATGGGCATTTAGGCATCAAAACAGCTATTTGAAATACTGGGTACTGTATTATTAAAGCTCACAAGACCAGGTTTGCTGACAGGAGGAATAATCATAAAACATAACCTTTTATTTCATCAGAGAAAGTTATGCCTGCCCAAGATCTGAAGCCCAACATCCATAAAATGGTTTCACACAAGTGACATCCTATTCAAAACAGCTGTCTGCAAAGAAAATAAATGGGATTTAATCTGCCATAAAATGAATTGCACAATTTATTTTTCTTGAGGAAGTCATGCCTCTGTGACACTGGTGGGTTGTAACAGTTTTGCTTTTTTAAAAAAAGCATTTCCTTCTATGCCATATTAATTCAACCATGTAGAATTTTCCTCCAGAAAAAGCACTGGAAAGCCAGATCAGCTTATGCACCACCTGACACCTTTCTCTATCTCTACAAAAATCAGTTTAAAACATGAGCCCAGGATAAATTTCTGATCCAAACAGACAAATTTGAAGATGCTACTTTTAAAGTTCAAAATATTTGGAATTGTCAAAGTCAGCCATTAACATCCTAGAAAAAACAGAATCTCATACAATTCAAACTAATATTTAAGAAGACAACAGAACTACAGAAGAGAAAAAATTCTTGTTAGAAAAGTAAGATACAATTTATCATCTCTTCAAAATCAAATGTATAAAATACCCTAAAAAGCTATCCATAAGGCAAATTAATATTTATATTTCCCCCAATTTTCTAACATCATAAATTTTTTCCATAGGGGCATTATCAAAAAAACAGATTGATGATGTACTTTTGTTTATTTCATTATTTTAAACACACATAATGCTTTTTAAATGACAACGGAAAAGAAAACAATAATAAAATTCTAACTGTGCAATTGGCTCTAATACTCTATGTGATATCTAATATGCCATCTAATATATGCTAGAAAATGAAACTTCAGCTGTATCTTCCCATTGTATTACTCCATTCTCTCCTATATTTTCCAGAATGCTTATATTATGTTCAAAAGTAGCCTACATGTAGCCTATTGGTGCTAGCATTTTCAATTTTTGTTAAAACTAGCTATATAAAAATATGTCAATTCACATGGCAGTTTCACCAAATGTATTCATGCAAATCGAATATAAATCCTAAAATAACTAAGACTGAAAACGATTTTGGCTCATTGAGATATTTAATTACTTTCCTTTAGACTACAATAGAATATTAGAACTGAGCATTTCCAGTGTCCTGACTACCAATGGCAGCATTATAAAGGCAAATCCATAAGACAATTCATTAAGAAAAACATACATTTATAATGACTCAGGACCCTTTATCCTATCTTCAAAATACACACCTAGTTAAAATAGGTTTTCACTCTCATAAAGCATGTAGTAGTATCATAAAATTACAAATGGGTATGTAATGCCAGTAATATTCCTGAAAATGAAGTTATTCACATTTTCACTTTAGAAGAAAAAGGAGACATTAAAACGCTACTCTAAATATGAAGTCAATGGTAAATAAGGCTCAACTGGGATATATATATATATATATACATATACGTATATGTGTATATATATATATATATATATATATATGCCCTTTATATATATGGCTTATTGCTTCTGTTAGATACATTTGTTGTTTTGTACTCGGGATTGAACCCAAGTTTCCTTACCACTGAGCTATACCCTTAGTCCTTGTTAATTTCTTAAATTTTGAGACTGCTCTTACTAAGTTGCTGCTCACTATGTTGCTGAGGCTGGCTTTGAATTTACAATCCTCCAGGTTTGGTGGAATAACAGGTTTCTGCCACTGTGCCCAGCCAGCAGTACATTTGTTTTTATGAGGACATTTACATATATGAGATTGGATTTTTAATTTAAAAAGACGAGGGAAAGACATTCCCAAAGAGCTTGTCTTCTGACTCAGATTCTACTCAAGAACAGATTCTGTCACTGATAGGCAATATATGTTTTTATAAGTTCAAAATAATTTTTGTGAGTTGATTTTATATTTGTAACTTCCTAAATTTTTCCTCCTGTAAAAATTATAGTCTCATTTCCTTTTGAACTTGAGAAGCCCTTATTATTACATTTGTGTTTATGACCACAGAAAACAATGCCACTCAATGTCTTAGATTCCTTACAACCACAAATGTAAACTAATTGTTGTTTTGGAGCTGTTTTATTAAAACCATCCATACATTCTACAATTATGGAACATGATCTACAAAGAACATCAGAAATCAGAATAGCTGTTTTTTGTTTGTTTGTTTGTTTGTTTGTTTTATCCAATTCTTTGGCAGATGATGCTGAGTTTCTGAACAGAAAAGTATGAAGTTATATTTTATATTTCCTTAGTTTCTGCTACTTATGAACAGTGAACTTGATATTGTATTTTGCTTTCAAAATGCAATTATCTTCACAATTTTAAATATGAATATTAAATCTAAACAATTCCAAGAGAGACTAAGTCTCCATAAATCTGAGCCATAAAAACCGCTTGTCTCATGGTCTCATGGAGTATCTGATGGAATACCAGCACTAAAACATTTTTGTCGACTGTCATCTTGGAATCTTTATATGCACTTTAGTGTTAGTATTTTATCATATAAAACAGAAATGCACTACCATTCTTCATCTATTTTACAACCTTTTCACACTGATGATATCTTCCAACTTTGAACAGTTGTAAAACTTGTGCTAACTGATTTGTCTGCATATGGAAACTTTTTCCTTAATGTACACTTGGTACAAAACAGAAATTGAAATTCAGGACTTGTCATTATCATTTGTGAAATCATTTAAAAATATTCCTACTATTTTAGAGATTTATAAACACTTTCAACCATGTGAAGAGTCTACTTTTTTTATAGCAATATGGATCTTCATAGAAATTGCTTTGCTAGTTGCTTTGTAGAAATCACACACACATACATAGTATCTCTATATAATATTGCACATATGTATAGACATACATATATGTATATATACATACATTTTATATGTATAAAGATATATGCATATAGCTTTTTCTCTTTCTGAAGTAGGCATACAAAAGTATTGACTGATTCAAAAACTAGACAAAATGTTGGAAGATGTTATTTATATAACAAATAAGGAAAATTAGCAAGGGAAGGGGCAATGACATTTAGCCTGAAATTAAACATAAAATGCTATAAAATGCACGCATTAGAAAGCAAAACAAATGTTTACGAATATGTGAAAATGTCGCATAAAACAGAAGAGGCTCTTTATAAATTTACGAGTCCAATGTTAACTATGTATTAAACAATATAAATAAATAGGAAAATTTATTTCTTAAGAACATGTATAACAGAACTTTTATTTGAAGTTATGCTATTTATGCATCCATATTACCATTTAGCTTCAACCTCAATTTTGAAACACACAGTGATGTTTCACACTTTAATTCATGTAAAATTAGACCTGTTTGAAATGAAGATTCTAATTTATCTGAATGCATCCTGAGGTCTTGGATTGCTAAGAAAGTTCAAGATGAGGAAGAGGTTGCTAGTCCATGGACCACATATTGAGAAGTGAGACTCTATCATGGGAGGAAAAGAATTTGGATTCTTAAAACTTGCTGGAATTGTCATCTTGGGGTGATAGTTCAAGCCTCTGGCTTTTCTCTTCAATTAGCACATGGAGAAGAGCTCAAATGGTCAACTTGGTTTGTGTGATACTCAAATGTTCAACTTGGTTTGTTGCTGTTGTTGGTTTTTAACCCAAAAGTTTGAAACAAGCATAAATGAACATGTGCCTGTGGTTGTGTGTGTGTGCCTGGGTGTGTAACTGAAGTGAACCTCCATATGTGCATCACAGTAAGGGAAGTGTGTCAGCAACTCTCCTGTGACGATCCTCAATTTGGACCTGCATTCATCTAAGCATACAAAGTTTAGAGAATTGTCAGGTTCAAATATACCCTATCTCTGAGGTTAAGCCTTAGCTTATTTCACACATTTCAACAGTTTCCATGTGGATGCTGTTAAGGTTGCCTGGAATTTGGAGATAAGCCCGGGATTAGTCCTGCTTTAAAGTCATCATGAAGTCGTGTTATAGGCCTCCAGTTAAGTTGCTAACTATATTTCTGAGAGCTTACTGGAAAAAGAGTCCCACATTCACTTACTTTGGTAAGCTTCAAACAGCTAAAAGGGAGTGGCTGTTGAAAACTTACCTGCAGGCCTCTAGTTCATATTTTTAGAGATGGCAGGCTTATTTTCTGAGGCTGAAACAATATGTTGTTTACCAAGCTTTCTTTATGAAAAATATCCCAATTGAAAACCACTGGATGAGATATTGACTTTAAGAAGAAAAAAGTTTAGGAAACTATGTCAATACTATGAAGGCAGAATTTTTAAAATATCACTGTAATATTTCAGAATTATTTATAAATATAAACTGTTTTGTATTTATTACAGAATTTGCTAATTACTATAATACTTGGCTTTGTCAGAAATACAGATTCTAAAAGATTATACTGGTGCTAATAGCATGGCTAAATCATTGCCTTTCCGATTTATGTTGTATGTAGCTATTCTGTTGACCTAGAGGACAGGAAAAAACAAGGCAGAAATATTTGATTAAGTATCATCAAAATTGTATTGCCTTTGGCAGAAGAAGATTACCCAACATCTGGCAGAGGTATAATGCAAAGTTAATGTTAAGTTGCATGCTGAACAGAACTGGGATTGCAATGCATTTCTGAAAATAAACTTGAACTTTAATACTTCAGAAATAATTTCTTAAAGAAAGTCAACAGAATCCCTGGATCTTCTTTTACTTTAAATTTTTCTAGGCTACTTAATCTGATTTTTAAAAAGCTGGTTAAAAAGAACATTGCGCATTACAAGGCTGTGATTTCTGGGATTATCCATGGAAAAAAAAGCACAAGTTAATTAGAGTCTTAACAGCCCTATAATATAGATATCTCAGAATAAAAAAGAGTAGAAAGAGTTTCCTTGCCTTAGATGCTCTGTAAATAAGAGGGGCCTGGGATATGTCCTCTTGTGAGAGTGAAAGTAATCTTGAGAAGGATTCTGTTGAGCACTCATCTAAGGCCACTTAGATAATTGAGGTAGAGAGCATGATTTCTTATTAAACTCTTAGAATTTTTTTATTTCAAAGTTTATCAAACATATTGGTCACTTGGGAAGTTCTTTTTTTAACATTAGTGCAATCTTAATTTCTCCAATACATTTTGAATTATCATGAATAGTCTTCATATGTCCTTTATTTTTGTTGTTCTTTTCAGGTATACATGACAGTAAGAGTGTGTTTTGACATATCACACATACATAGAGTAGACTTGTTCTAATTAGGATCTCATTCTTGTGGTTGTACATGATGTGGAGTTTCACTGGTCATGTATGTATACATGAACATTGGAAAGTTATGTTCCATTCTACCCACATGTCCTGTAAATGACATATTTCTGGAAAAAGGTAGGTAGGTAGGTAGGTAGGTAGGTAGATTCTTGAGTAGATTCCATGGAATCAAGAGGATCTCCTCAAAAAGTATAGTGATCCTTTATATTATAGTAATAGGGGAGTATTTGGTGGCAGAAATCATAGCTGAGAGCAGATACTCTCCCGTGTGATGTACAATGCACTTGGCTTTATGACAACACTTCATTGTTGCTTCTTTACAAGGAGTCACTCTCTTTCTCCCCATTCTAATAAAAAATCTAAGACTGTGAGAAGTTACTTTACCCAGTGCCACAAGGCTAATAGTAGATATTGGGACTGTGACCATGTTTATTATGTTAATTCTTTCTATATTCTCATAATTCAGAAAGCAGCAGTGATGCTCCTCAGGTCCACACAAGCTCTAAGATACACCAACTACTTTTATTAAATGATATCTTTTAATCCAATATAAAGATTAGGAAGGAGGCTCTCTCCTACTTCACAGAATAAAATTGCAATGTATCATAAAAGATTATAGAAGTCTTTTTGTTCTTCTTCAAAATTTACATTTGATTATAAAATAATACTCTCAACTTGATGGCTAATTGGAATAGAATATCTAAATCAAAATCTTACCAAAGCATTGAAAATAGACATTATTACCCTATGTACATGTGTGATTATCAAGAATGATATGAATGTACATCATGCACAACCATAGAAATGAAAATTTGTACCCCATATGTGTACAATGAATCAAAATGAAGTCTGTAAAAATAAAAAAAAATAACAAAGTAAAAAATCACCATTACTATTCCAAATAATCCTTTTTCTGCTGCTATTCTTCACTAATGTTAATTACGTCGACAGTTTACTTACTTCCCAGGTAACATTTCCTGCAGAAAGATGATTTATCAAAGTTGTTACTACACCAAAAAGGATTGTGATTTGAAGTCAAGAAAATATAGGTGCCATACTTTCTCCTATACACACTGTCAATTGAAAAATTCTGCTGAGAAATACTCAGAAAAATGCTTTGCAAACCACGATTTGCTGCTACCAAGGTTTTTTGTGTTTTTTTTTAGTGCATTTTTACCCCTGGGTAAAATTTCTGCTATAATAAATAGTTTACCAAGACTAAGTTTATTATGCAGAAAATTATCCAAAGATACAGTGATGTATACCTCCTGGTACCAATATCTGCTGGTGATATGCAGCCTTAGATCTTTATTCTTTTTTCACTTTCAAAAAACAGCTTTAGCTCTGTTGATACATTGTCTTTTTTCAGTTAAGGCAGTAATGACTGCATTGAAAGATGTAGCTTCACGTACAAGCAAATGAACAGAATGTGCTATTTAAACTGGTATTTGAAACCTCTGAAAATTTGTTTGGGATCCTGGCTCTTAGTCTTAGATAGGATTGAATGCCTACTCACCTAAGCTGCACAAGGCAAAATCCTCTTTAAAATCAAGTCTAAAGGACCAGGTTGGTAGTTTGCACTCTAAAATAATAATGTTGAGCAACCTCATTTTTGTCATGTAAATTCTAACAGCTATTGATAGTAGGTTACCCCTGAATTAATACTGAAAATAAATCATTGAAAACTGGTTCTCTGTTAAAGATGCTTCAGTATGAACACTCTAAGCAGTCCATCTTCTACAGAGATTTTGAATAACATGAGAAAATAATGCTTTGTTGCAAATGAAATTTCTAGAACTTTAATTAGCCCATGTGCTTTCAAGATGTATTCTGTTCCAAGGCATAAGAATAATATTCAAGTCAATTTTTTTTTTGTCATTCTCAGGTATAGAGTTCAGCAAATTCCTTTGTGCAATGAGCTATAAAATAGAAAATTATACTCACAAATAAGTGAAAATTATTAGAAAGACTGCCTCCTCTCTTCTCATACAAGCCAAGAAACAGGGACTTCCTGCCCTTATTTAGACCAAATATGATTTGTGAATTCCTACTGTCAGGAAACTCTATAATTTTATTCCCTCGTGCTATAAACAAAGTTGAATGTTATGAAAATAATGAAAACTTTAAAATGTCAAATTTTCTCATACATTTTTACACTAGATCACTTTGTTTTTGTTCAGATATGATGACATGATGAAATAGACTTACCAAGTGAAAATATGTATTTGTGTCTCTGATCATTTCTAATGTTTATGAAATAACACAAGCACAGCTTGGAGAATGTGTCAAACTGGTAAATAATAGAGTGGACATGTTTTTGAATAGGAACAGTTTTTCTAGTTCTACTTGGATATTTCACTATTCATATGAACTTAAAATAATACATCTTGCAATGTTCATCCTGAAGCTGAAAGTAGAATTCAAGGCATTTTGTCAATATCTATTTTACATCAGAAATGTAAGGCAATGTTTTGGAGTTTCCCAAATGACGCCAATAATTTCTCATTGTTTCTTTCACCATTCGCCTACATTTTCTGAAATCATAACAGAGATAAAACTTCATAATCACCTTCCAGCTGGAATCAGAAAGAAACTCATTACCTGCCTTTTTTTTAAAAAAAGCCCTCAATGATTATGTGAGTGATAACAATGTCAGATAAAATGCTATCAACTGCATCTTACCTCTATCACTGAAGTCATCTACCAGAATGATTTCAGCTATCAGACTCTCAGGGGTTCGGTTAATTATACTGTGTATGGTCCGCAGGAGTGAAGTCCAACCTTCATTATGGAATGGGATGATGATGCTGGTGTTTGGCAGCCTTTCCAGGTACATCTTGTGCTTACAGCTGGAAAAGATGGGAGAAGAAAAAAAAACTGTCAAATACAAAATTCTCATATATCTTATACTGCTAAATATTCACTAGTTTATCAGATGATGGTGAAAATGTGACTTTGTCTGATATCTTTCTAACCAGAGCTTGTATATTGTAATAGTTGCTCTCCTCATTCATGGATTCTTCAATGATGAATAAAAAAATTGTTTTACTCTCTTTGTATCAGAGGCTCAAATATGTCAGAATGTTAAAATCTTGTGCTCTGGTTAATATAAATTTTTCTATTGTTATATGATAAAAATAAGAATAAATGATATGATTTAAAATTGTTTCCACTGAGTACCTGATTAAATCTTAACATGTGTTTTCCAAAGAGTTTTGAAAAATTAACGCGTGCAATAATTGTGCTTAATTAGTCAGTTTTGACTGTGAAGTGTTTCATTAGATGGACAGTATTTGTAGCTCTGTGGGGGGAAAATACCCACAGTCTTTCAATAGAATAAATGAAAATTTAATCCTAAGTGACTATTTACTGAACACAACCACATAGTAAGATTAAATTAAGATCCAAACTGAGACATTATTACATTCCTAATGGAAACTTTAGGAAGAAATCTCAAGTTGGTTTTTCACTGTGAAACAATCTGAGAAGCCACATGGAAAGTAATTTTTTATACTGTGCCTTTATCTGCTATTTAATCCAAAGTTTTATCTTGTTTAACAATATTTACCAAGCAAGTAGATCTTGATGTTTTCAAAGAAAAAGAAGAGTTGGGAAAACTATCAAATGATACCATGATATGCACATAAAATGATGTTAAAAATATGAAATTCATTTTAGGATGACTTAAATGTCAAGAAAATGTAATGTGAGAAGGATCTGACGGTAATTTCCAAGGGAGTGCAGTGAGACAGATGCCTTCACATATAATGCACAGATCTGGAAAAGAGTGCTAATGTAATTCAGCACACCTGGTCATAATTATATACAGCCATCCATTCTTCTGAACAATGCTAAAGACCCAAGATAATTGCACTTCCATATACCAGTAGTCAGGATAATTGCTCCTACTGCACAAAGTATCATACCTCACAATGTTCAGTGAATGCAAATGGTGTTTCCAAAAAAGCAAATTATTTTTAAACATTAAGACAAGATATTGCATCAATGGCCTATGAATAAATAAGATTGCATTCAGAGCCTATAACTAATCAACAGGCTCATGACTTCAAGAGCCACATAAAATCCAGTCAGAAAAAAAGGCAGACACAAAAGGATGCAAGAAAGAAAGGCAGACATCACAATACACAACCAAACCTTTCCCTTTTGGAAGTGTTTTCAATACCCTCTGTGTGTATGTGCTCAAATTATTATCACATGTGAAGTGAAAGGATCCCTTTTTCTCATTGCTTCAATTAAGTTACAATGGTTTACTGATGGTTTGATAAAAGTCAGAATCCAAAGTAGAAAAAGGTGAGCAAAAGCTCGTTCTTAACTTTAGGACATCTGCAATGCAAAGGGAACAACAGAATAAAAAACAGTTTAAATTTAAAATGAAATGTAAAATGAAGCTTCAGAAGATGGTGAAGAAAGGACGCAGACACAGCAGCTCCTCAACACCAGACTTATAAATGGGAAGACTGTTCCCAGTGAGGTAACAAAGGAACTTCGCAGAAATATAATACTGAACTGTAAAAAAAATCATAGAACTACAGAAAGTCAGTAACTTGAATGTAAGAAATAATGCCTTAGAAATGCACCAGGTCCCACCACCAGCAGAGTGAAGTGGGGAGTGTACACAAAAGACACCCAAAGAGACGTGTGGCAGGTGAAGAAAGAAATTCAAAATAAGAAAAATCAACCTAGGTTAATCTGTGGTTTACAGAGGAAGGCTGGTTTTCGAGGATACAGCATTGGGAGGGTAAGAGGCTCAGTGAAAACATATCCATAGCTGGGCTGAAAGTATTCCAGGGGAGAACAAGTGCCCCCCAATCCCTGTGTGGCCCAGAAACCAGCTACAGAATGAGAACTTGTAAAGGAGGTTACCAACAGCCTAGAAAAATTCCCAAAGGGTACCTAAACCAGAGACTGAAATAGGCACAAAGAACAATTTATCTGGACCAATCAGCCTCTGGATTCCAAGATAGAAAATGCTTATAACAGTTGGCACCCCTAAAGAGCTGTGGTGAAGAGCTTCACTACAGCCATGCAAGGCATCTGCACTCCTGGGCAGACACCCAGTAATTCACATTCTAGGAAGGCGAAGGGTCAGAGTCTGTGAAGGGTTAGTCCTTGCACCCTAAGAGTGGATTTTCCTATAAGCCCCAGAGATCCAGAAACCTAGCAGAGATAGGAAGATCCACAACAACAGTGGGAATGGACCAAATATCAAATATCCACAAAAAGAGTTCCAAAAGACACCAAAGTCCAAACCCTCAAAACTAGAAACTCCAGTCTAGAACTCTGCCTCACCCCCACTACAGGATAGCACAAGTCATCAGCACTCCCCAGTCTTTCTCACCTAATACCAGGAGATTAGAAGCTGAGAGCTACTATACCTGGCTGGCAGCTAGGCGAGGAAAACAAGGACAGTGGCCCAAAATACAGAGCCAAAAACAAAGACTGAAAATCCATCCCTGCCAACACATTTGATCACCAGAGCAAAACAATCCCTCTCATTGAGGTTTGCTTCTTTTTCAATTTTTCTTATTTCTTTTTTTTTTCTCTATATTCTCATTTTTTTTATTTTTAAAATTTTAAAGGTTTTTAAAAATTTTTTCAAACATGATTTTATGGTATTGTATTATTTTTCATGGTTTTTTTTTCCCATTACACATAATTTAGTGTGTAGGTAAGTGTGCCTGTATGGTTGTGCATGCTCTCACTGCACAGATAGGTTTGGATATATGTGTATATACATACAATATATATGTATTTATTCATATAACTTTACTTACATATTAATAGTTCTCTCCTGCATGTATTCATTATTTAATCTAGATTAGACTTACATGAGGTACAAGTATATAAGCATTTGAGTTGGTGCAATCTTACATTTGTTGGTTCATTCATACTCAGTTCTAAACTCTATCTTTCCATCTTCCCTCTCTTCCCCCAGTAAAAACTCCAATTTCCTGTTTCCTCCTCCTCTCATTTTTTTCATTACTTTCAATTAACTTATTATTCCTTTTCCTTACCACTGACAGCTCTTCCCTATTTCTTGGTTCTCCTCTGATCACTTTTTCAAACCCTCCAAACTTTCTCTTGCCTTCCTACCATATTTTATTCTACTAAATAATAGAAATTATGTAGATTAGGGGAAAGACAAGATGGCAGATTAGCAGGAAATGACTTTTCTCATAGCTCCATGAGTTGGGAAAATCATTTCTCTGGGAGGTGAGTCAAAGGAAACAGCACTCCACTGATACTCATTATTGGACAGATAGCCTGGAAGTCCTGGAAATTTGGGGTACATCAGACAAGGCTAAGGAACAGAATTGGAGCTGAACTCCCAATGGGAGCAGGGAAATTAGACAAGGTCTGAAAAGGTCTATAAGTGCTGGAAAATCTTGCAATGGGGAACCCCAGGATCAGAGGGACAGCCAGACCTGAGTTAACCCAGAGGTTATTCAGCCCAATACACTGGTACACAAAAGTCATAGTTTGCCCCCAGTGTTAGGTGAATCAAGGTGAAAACTTTAATACCTCCCTGAGACAGTGACACAAACCCAGACCAGGAGCTTAGATCCGTGAGTTCCAGGCTGAAACCAATACATTAACGTGGCAAAAGCCAACCATGAGACCTAAAGTAAGCCTAGAAAATGAGGAAAGTCTCTGACACAGAGAAGTTCTGGCATGGAGACCATTTTGCCTGGGGGTAATACAGATCAGAGAGGCCAGAGAAAGTCCCTCCCCCTCCCCCACTCCATTGACCTGGCATCCAGCAGCTTGGAGGACCAGTGGTAGGGAGAAACTGAAGGGAGCAGGGTGGAGTGACTGAATTTAGTGCTCCTAAACAGTTCTTGTGAAGGCAAAAAATAATGATACCCTTAAAAAACAGAACCCATGAGGGACTGACTTTCCTGATGAGAGTAGTGGCATGCAGTCTTAGAAGTAGCTTGATTCATTAATGACCCAAAACTCCAAACATAATAAAACACCTGGAACAATACCAGACCACAACCCTGCCCCTGGGAGCTTCACTTGCAGCAACTCATTGCCCAGAACCCAAAGACAATACCGAGGAAGTTAAGCTGCCAGAATCTTCCACAGCTCCTCACACCATCCTACTGAGAAGGGAAGCTATGAAAAAAAAGGCATTCGGGCACAGAGAGTGGGCAAGAACTCTCATTGACTACTCTGTGTTAGACATGGAAAATGAAAACCCCCCAACACAGTAAGACCTGAGAAAAGGGAGTGAAAAAGAAAGTCATACATTGATAGCTTTCTGTTACTGGGAAAGGATTTATTTGGGGAAAATTCAATGCTTTTTCTGAAAGGAAGCCAAATCATTGAATTTTCCCCAAATAAATCCTTTCCCAGTAACACTGCAATGGGATTCTGAAGGGAAAGAGATAAATACTGAATGCTGACCCCAGACCCTCTATTCTTCTACAAGTAAAAATATTGTCCAGGAAAAAGAAACTTTTAAATTCTCATAGACCTGTTTTCTGAGTACCCAAAATGATATGCTCACTAGACACCCCTTCAAAAATAATCTATATAAACCATTTATTTGTTCGTTGGCTCATTTTCTGCTAGAAAAGTGGGTTTACCAGTGCCATTCCATCCCTGCATCCCCTTCCTGAATAAACAGCTGAGATGATTCATGACATTTGTGTCCTGCCCAGGCTTTTGGTGCTAACACTTTGTTGTTTTGTTTTTGTTATCTTTTGATTTGTTTTTGAATGTGTACTGATTGACAGATGATGAACACTTATGTATTTGTACGTATACATATTTGTTTCTACTTTTTATTTAGGTTTTAGTTTTTAGCATTTCTTGCAGGTAACTATTTTTTCATGCTCTGTATATTTTTTTTGAAAGTAGTTTTGGATTAGTATATTTTGGATTGACTTTCTACTGATTCCTTTACATCTCTGTTTTTTTTTTTTTTTTTTTTTTTTTTTTTTTGCGTCTACTTCTCTCATTTTTCTTGGTCACAGCCAAATCCTATTGCTTTTTCTCTCTCATTCTTCCTTTAATTCTATTATTTTTTCTTCCCTTTTGTAAACATTCTATATTGCCTCTGCATATCACCCACTCACCTCTTGAATCTATAAACACTTCCCTATTGCCCCATTTCTTCTTTTCCTCTTACAGAACTCTATCCTTAATTGTGTACTTGTTCATATGCATTTTTCTTTTTTTTTTTTTTCATTTCTACCAATTTATTTGAAGGCAGTTGTTTTTTTGTGGATCAATAATTGGAGACTAAGATATTTGATTAGTATATGTTGATTTTGTTCTTATAAACTGTTATTTCTTTTCTGTATTTTTCCTTTTAATTTTTTATTTTCTATTTTTTATTTGATTTTGATTTTTTTACATTCTTTTTCTCTCATTTATTGGCTTCCCTCAACTTTCTTTCTTTCTTTTTCTCCACTAACGGCCAATCTCTAGTGTTCTTTCCTCCAGTCTTTAAGTTTTTTTACTTACATTTTTTTCTCCTCCTCCCTCATAATTAGCGTATCTTACATCACTTCTATTCTATCCCTTGTCATCACGTGAAATTCTAAGCCCTTATGTAAACTTACTGTTTTTTACATGGGCAATAACTGATCATACCATTTCTGAGTATTGTAACAATCAACATATGTAGATTTAATTGCAAGAGATGTTTGGTTTAATGTGGTTAAATGTTTGCATCAGTTGCTATTATTATCTGTCTCCCCAAAAACTGTGAGGTACTGGAAACCATCAGGGACACCATAATTCCACAAGATGGATCACCTATTTTTTTCAAAACCAAATGTTATTTGGGTAGATAAACAAACAACATAAAAAAGTAATGGAACAAATTACTTCAAACAAACCCCAATACATAATAAACAGAATCCATTGACACCTCAGTAGAAGAAATGTCAGAGAAGGAATTTAGACTGTTCATAGTTAAATTGATCTGTGAGGTAAAGAATAATCTAAGGGAGAAAATACAGGAAGTAAAAGATCATGTCAATAAAGAGAGAGTGGTTTTGGGGAAAAAAAAAGCAGATATCTTTGAAATGAAGAAAACAATAAACTAAATAAAAAATTCATTGGAAAGTATCAACAGCAGATTAGATCACTTGGAAGACAGTCTCAGACATTGAATACAAAAAATATAATATTGAAAATAATGTTGACCATACAGAAAAGATGTTAAGAGACCATGAACAAAATTTCCAAAAATATGGAGAACATAAAAAAACCAAGCTTAAGATTTATCAGGAGAGAAGAAGACTCAGAGATACAAACCAAAGGAATGCATGATCTTTTCAATGCAATAATGTCTGAAAATTTTCCAAATCTTTAGAATGAAATAGAAAAATCAAATACAGGAAGTATTCAGGACCCTAAATACACAAAATTACAACAGAACCACACCAAGGGACATTATTATGAAAATGCCAAACTTGCAGAATAAGGATAGAATTTTAAAGCTTCCAGAAAAAGTAGAAAAGTCACATTTAGAGGAAAATGAATCCAGATCCCAGCTGATTTCTCGACCCTGGCCATCAAAGCTAAGAGGTCTTGGAATAATATATATTAAACTCTGAAAGAAAATGGATGCCAGCAAGGAATACTATACTCAGAAAAACTAAGCTTCAGAATTCACAATGAAATAAAAACCTTCCATGATAAACAAAAGTTAAAAGATTTCCAACTAGAAAGCCTGAACTACAAAACCTACTAAATAAGCTATTTCATGTAGAAGGAAAGACAAATAAAAGTAAAAAAGAGCAAGTGGGGGTATTATACTAAAAGAATAGTCAATCAAAAGAGAAATCACTTCAAATTAAAAACTGAAAATAATTCAAAAGGACAGGAATAATAATCATTTCAAAATAATTACATTGAATGTAAAAGATATAAATACATTAAACAAAAGACATAGACTGGTAGACTGAATTTAAAAACAAGACCCCAAAATATGCTGTTTCCAAGAACCTCACTTTATAGGCAAAGATATCCAGAATAAAGATAAAAACATGGGAAAAAAACTTACCACACACATGGATCTTGCAAACAAGCAGGGATTTCTATCCTCATAACTGATTAATGGACTTCAATTCAAAATGAATCAGAGGGGACAAAGAAGGCCTTTTCATACTGCATAAGGGAACTCTACATCCAGAAAGCATAACAATTTTAAATATTTATGCCCAAATAATGGAGCTTATACATAGGTCAAACAAAACCTTCATAATCCCAAGAATCAAAGAGATCACAACACAATAATACTGGTTGACTTCAACATTTCTTTCTTATAATCAAAAGATCTTCAAAATAGAAACTAAATAAAGAAGACCTAGAACTAAAAATTACAATTAATGATTTAGACTTAACAAGCATATTTAATTTGTCAATGATTGATTTCATTTTCTTCTCAGCACCACATGGAACATTCTCTAAAATAGACTATATTGTAGGTCACAAAGCAACTCTCAGCAAACAAAAATAGAGATAAGATACTAATGGAAAGAAATTAGAAATAAATGATAAAAATAGAAGCTACTCTAATATCTATAGACTAAGTAAAACACTACTGAATGATCAATGGAGAGCTGAAAAAAATCAGGGATTAAAAAAATTCCTTAGAGATAAGTGAAAATAGCAACACAACATATCAAAATCTTGAAGACAGTTCTAGAGGAAAGTTCATTGCAAATGAAGATTGAAAATCACCAAATAAATAACCTAACTTTATGTCTCAAAAGCCAAGAAGGAAGAATAAACCAGCACCAAAAGCAGTAGAAGCCTGGAAACAATTAAAATCAGAGCCGATATTAATGAAATTGAAACAAACAAATAAAATTCCCAAAATGGATGAAAAAAAAGTTGGTTCTTTGAAAAATTATACAATATTGATAAACCCTTAGCCAAACTAATGAAGAAAAGGAGAGAGAACACCCAAATTACTAAAATTTGTGATGAGAAATATCACTATGGACACTACTAAACTACAGACAATAATCAGAAACTACTTTAAAAATCATACTCCAATGAAATAATCTTAAAAATATCAACAAATTTCTAGAGACATGTCATACCCAAATGGAAGAAAGGAGACATAAAAAATTTAAGCAGATCAATTTCAAGCAATGAAATTGAAGACACCATCAGAAGCCTACCAACATAGAAAAGGACACCAACAAAGTAAAGCCCAGGACCAGATGGATGCTCATTGGAATTCTACAAGAATTCAAAGAAGAACTCACACCAATCCTCCTCAAATTATTCAATGAAATAGAAAAGGAGGAAACCCTTCCAAACACATTCTGTGAAGCTAGTATCACCCTGATATCAAAACCCAGACAAAGACACATCAAGGAAAAAAACTTCAGACCAATATCCCTGATGAACATTGATACAATAATTCTCAATAAAATAGTGCAAAATACATACAAAAACATGTTAAAAAGAGAGTGCACTATGATCAAATGGGGTTCTTTCCAGGAATGCAAGGTTGGTTCAACCTACAGAAATCAATAAACATAATTCACCACATCAATAGATGAGAAGGACATGATTCTACAATAGATGCAGAAAAAGTATTTGAAAAATTTCAGCATACATTCATACTCAAAACTAGAAAATTTAATTGTAGTAGGAACATCCCTCAATATTGTAAAATCTACATATGCTATCTCCAAGGTCAACATCATTCTCAGTGGAGAAAACTTGACAGCATTCCCTCTAAAAACTGGGACAAGACAGGGATGTCCTCTTTTACCACTCCTATTCAACATAGTTCTTGAAATCCTAGCCAGAATGATTAGATAAAAGAAAGAATTTAAAGGGATATAAAAAGGAAAAGAAGAGTTCAAACTATCCCTGTTTGCCCACAACATGATTCTATATTTAAAAGACCCCAAAAACTCTTAGAAATTTTCTAGAACTTATAAATGAATTCAGCAAACTAGCAATGTATAAAATCAACACCAATAAATAAATTGCATTCCCATGCACCAAGATGTATCAGCTGTAAGAGAAATCAGGAAAACTATCCCCTTCACAATAGCCTCAGGGAAAAAATATTTGGGAATCAATCTAACAAAAGACATGAAAGACCTCTACCATGAAAACTAAAGAAAACTAAAGAGAGAAATTGAAGATGACCTCAGAAAATGGAAATACCTCCCAGGAAATGGATAGGAAGAATTAACATTGATAAAATGACCATACTGCCAAAAGCACTACACAGATTTAATGCAATTCCTGTTAAAATCCAAATGACATTCTTCATAGAAATAGAAAAAGCAATTATGAAACTCATTTGGAAAAATAAAAGGCCCAGAGTAACCAAAGCAATCTTTATCAAAAGTGAAGCAGGGTCTAGTATCACAATATCAGACCTTAAATTATACTACAGAGCTATAGAAACAAAAAAGCATGGTATTGGCAACAAAACAGATATGAATATCAATGGTACAGAATAGAAGACACAGAGATAACCCTCATAAATACAGGTAACTCAAACTAGACAAACACACCATAAATAAACACTGGAGAAAAGATAGCCATTTCAACAAATGGTTCTGGGAAAACTGAAAATCCATTTGTAGTAAAATGAAATGAAACCACAATCTTTCACCCTGTATGAAACTCAACTCAAAGTGGATCAAAGACCTAGGCATTAGACCAGAGACCCTGAGCATACTAAAATAAAAAGTAGGCCCCAATCTCTACCATGTGAACTTAGGAATTGACTTCCTTAATAAAACTCCTAAAGCACAAGAGGTAAAAACAACAATCAATAAATGGAATAGGATCAAACTAAAAAGCTTCTTCACAGCAAAGGAAACAATCAAGAATATGAATACAGAGCCTACAATATGGGAGAAAAATCTTTGCAAACTGCACCACAGATGGAACATTAATCTCTAGGAAAATTGCACACAAGAGAACACACATAAAAAGAGGAAGGGGAATAATCTCAATTGATGTATAAGTCCAAGACCCCAACAGGAAACAGGTAAAGAAATCTCTCCTCAAAATTTACAGTCACCCAACAAATGATCACATAGATATTGAAGTGGATAAAAATCCCAGAGAAAGATTATAAAAAGACTATTAAAAGGTTGAATGAACTAAAGGAAGATCTAACGAATTAGGAAAGCAAATGTAGAAAATGAAAGCCCAATAAGAAAAGAAACAGTGAAAAAAGTCCATCAGAACTCCTAGATAAGACATGATAAAATTAAGAGTTCTCATGAAAACATTATTAACAGATTAGATAGCATAGAAAATAGAACTGCAGTCCTTAAAGAAAAGGCATATGAACCTGAGGGCACAGAATGCTACAAAGGGGAAAAATTATAGAACATGATCAGAATATACAAGAACCTGGGGACAACCTCTTGAGACCAAGCTGGAGAATCATTAGGATAGAAGAGAAAATGGAGTTGAAAACTAAAGATAATAAGAGCATTTTCAATGATGTAGTTACAGAAGACATTTCCCATGTCAGAATTGAGATCGACATTCACATACAGGAGGCCCATAGGACACAAATAGAACTAATCAAATGAAAGTTCTTCAAAATATATCAAATTCAAAATGTCTAACATAGAAATTATGGAAACACCATTAAAGGCTGTAAGAGAGAAAAATCAGATCACAAGTAGAGGAAAATAAATAAGGCTCACTTCTGCTTTTCAAACTCAGATTTTAAATCAAGGAAGCCTAGAATAAGATATTTCGAGCTTTATAATAAAACAACTACCATCCATGGTTACTATACCCAGCAAAGCTCAGTTTCAAATTTGAGGTGAAAACAAAACTTTTCATGACAAGAATAAACTAAAAGAATTCATGACCATCAACCCAGAACTACAAAGGACACATGAAAGTTACACTGCACACAGAGACCCAGAAACAAATTTCAAAACTCCAAAATAGAGGAAGATCAAGAGTAATCCACTATATGAGAATCAAGACAGTATTAAATACAGCGAAAAATCAAAACAACAGGAAACTACACATAGTCCTACTGAAAATAATGTTAGTGGTCTCAACTCCCCAATTAGAAGACATGGATTAACAGAATAGATCAAAGAAAACAAGATCCAATTGTATGCTGTGTATAAGAGACTCATCTCAAAAACAAAGACACCCCTAAGCTAAAGGTATAAGGGTAGAAAAATATTCTATGCAGACAGATTCTAAAAACAAGGAGGAAAGCAATTATTGTATTCAACTAAGCAGATTTTAAGGAAAAATTAATCAGAAGAGACAGAGATGGTCACTATATCCTGGTAAAGGAAATAATCCAACAAGAAGATATAATGATAATAAATATTTATGCCCCAATGTCAGTGCACCAAACTACATTTAAAAAGTACTCCATGACATTAAATCTCAGATAGAGCCCAACACAATAATATTGGATTTTCTTCAACACACACTTCCACCCTTATCAATAGACAGTTCATAAAAATAGAATCAATAGATATTTCCAAATTAAATAATACCATAAATTAAATGGATCTAACAGACATCTGAAAAGTATTTCATGCCCAAACAGCAGAATTTACCTTCTTCCCAGCAGTTCATGGATTTTTTTCCAAAATAGACCATATTCTAAACCAAAAAGTAAACCTTAGCAAATAAAAAAAAAAGATATAACACCATACATTCTATCAGATAATAATGGAATGAAACCAGAAATCAACAGCAAAAAAATAATAGAAACCACTTAAGCATATGGAGATTGAATAATACTCTCTTAAATGAATAATGGAGTAAAGAAGAAATGAAAATAGGAATCAAGAAAGTCTTATAAATAGGGAAGAACAGAGATGCAACATATAAAGATCTCTGAAATGCTATAAAAGCAATTCTCAGCAGAAAATTTGTAGCACTGAATATCTATATTAAAAAATAGAGATTTGGCCGGGAGGGGAGGTGCTTGCCGGCTCCAGCGGGGAATGTGGGCCCTTCGGCGCCATTCTACAGCTTCCCTGGCAGAGAGACGCCATCTTCAGCTGTCTGAGCCTTCGGACCTAAGCTCAGCCCTTCCCACAGGGACACGGCGCTGCGGCTCCAGGGCCACAGTGCTGTGTCTCCTGGTTGCCTCTGCCCAGAAGCATTGATCATTCCCAACCTGGAGGTTGTGAGACAGCATCTATCTTGGGTCACCACTTGATCAAGCACCTCTCAAACATCTGGTGAGTTACTGGAAATCTGCAGGGACGCTCTAAGTCTTTACAGGGAAATTGCAAACCCTCTGATTTGCACTACTAGAGGGGAAGATACATGAGCAGCATGAGAAAACACGGGAAGAAAGTGTCCCAAACAAGCCTAGATGATACATCAAGAGATCCCAAAGACAGCATGGTAGAAGGAATGACAGAAATGGAGTTCAGAATGTTCATAATTAAAATGATCCGAGGAGAGAATGAGGTGACGAGAGTGCAGATTCAGGCGATGAATAACCAGCTAATAGAGCAATTTCAGGAAGCAAAATATCATTTCAATAAAGAGATAGAAGTTCTGAGAAAAAAACAAACAGAAATCCTTGAAGGAAACAAGGAAATGAAGGAAACAATCAACCAAGTTAAAAACTCAATAGAAAGCATAATTAACAGAATAGATCACTTGGAAGATAGAACCTCAGACAATGAAGACAAAATATTTAATCTTGAAAACAAAGTCGAACAAACAGAGAAGATGGTTAGGAATCATGAACAAACCCTCCAAGAAATATGGGACATCATGAAAAGACCAAATTTAAGAGTTATTGGGATTGAGGAAGGCACAGAGATACAAACCAAGGATATGAACAATCTGTTCAATGAAATAATATCAGAAAATTTCCCAAATATGATGAATGAGATGGAAAATCAATTACAAGAGGCCTACAGGACACCAAACACACAGAATTTCAACAGATCCACACCAAGGCACATTATAATGAAAATGCCTAACATACAAAACAAAGATAGAATTTTAAAGGCTGTGAGAGAAAAGCAGCAGATTACCGACAGGGGGAAACCGATACGGATATCAGCAGATTTCTCAGCCCAGACCCTAAAAGCAAGAAGGGCCTGGAACAACATATTTCAAGCTCTGAAAGAAAACAGATGCCAACCAAGAATCTTATACCCAGCAAAACTTACCTTCAGATTTAATGACGAAATAAAATCCTTCCGTGATAAACAAAAGCTTAAAGAATTCACAAAGAGAAAGCCTGCCCTACAGAACATTCTCAACAAAATATTCGAAGAGGAAGAAATGAAAAATAACAATCTCAGTCACCATGGGGAGGAACTACCCTAAAGAAAGTGTCAATCAAAGGAGAAACAAAGTTAAGCTAAAAACCCCAAAAAAGCTAAAATGACGGGAAATACAAGTCATATCTCAATAATAACCCTGAATGTAAACGGCCTAAACTCATCAATCAAAAGACATAGACTGGCAGACTGGATTAAAAAGAAAGACCCAACAATATGTTGCCTTCAAGAGACTCATCTCATAGAAAAACATGCCCAAAGACTAAAGGTGAAGGGTTGGGAAAAAACATACCATGCACATGGACTGAGTAAAAAA